>JAHWFP010140072.1:0-24485 GCA_023313725.1 Lithobius niger | reverse complement strand
CAGCGGGCGACACTATCGATCACGCTTCCGGCAACACGGACGCACGCGGGTGCCAGTACTGGATATGCTGGCGCTCTGCGTGTACGTCTTAACTCAGCAGCTCGAGTTTACTAAATATTCAACGCATATTGTTTAATGTTAGTAAATAAAAATTAACGGTAAAAATGCCAACATTCTGCTGCGTTCCTCTTTGCAAAAAATTAGAAGGGCATTCTGTTGTAAAGTGAGAGAAAATGCGGCTGGTAGCCAGAGTAAAAAGCTGGTCGTCGAATTTTACAATGGCTTTACAATGGTAAATCGTTTCGTAACGAATTTTTTTTTACGTAATGGTTGTTTACGTGTTGGGCAGGCTTCCACAAATTAAGTTTCTCGATGCATACGAATGGAAAAGGGTGGCATGTAAGAACAAGTCTATTCGAATATTTCTTTTCCAAATTTGTTTGCTTTTATTTTTTTTTCCAAGTAACCTAGAGGCGAGAGCATTTGTATATTTTCACCTTTTGCTGTCTTGCTTTATCCTGAAAGAAAAAGTTTCGTAACGACCGAAACAGTTCTAGAAGCTGGTTTAGCCTGTGTAACATTAACACAAGAACACCACCAAAGAAACTTTAACTGAACCATGGATATTTTCCAGGCGGGGTAAAATTCAAGCACAATTATATTAATTAACAATTAACGTGTTGTTAAACTGTGAAATGCTTTCGAAGCCAATATACATAATTTAAGAGGAAACTTGTGAGGGCTGTTTACATTACTGCAATAGGCTACGGGAAAGTTTTCGCTTAAACTACCAACATCAGAAAACTTAAAAAAAAGCTTGGTGGTCTACGAAAACTTGTTCGACTTTAAACTGGAGTGGAGGGGGGGGACTAAATTTTGGGCAGTAATTTTTCCCAGTTTTAGCCGAAGGCATTAAGGCTGAAACTCTAGTTTAAAAAAAGGAAAAGAAAAAAACTAGAAAACAAGAAAAAGAAAAAAGGAATGTAGCTGTAAACCAATACATAAATAGAAGATATTAAAAAAAAACACTAATAAAGCAAAAGTGATATAAAAAGGACTAATCAATGGCAAGTAACATTAATAGTCAGTAGTGGCTTTTCCACAGCTTGAATGTTGCGGTCCTGCGCAGGAATGAAGCCATTTCCCTCCAAAATAGTTAGGTTGATATTAACTTTCTCATACGAATGGCCTTTATCTTCCAACTGCAAAGAAGAATTTAATTGCCGGATTTGTGGTTTAATGACTAGAGATAAATTATTAAATTTATCTTCTTTCCCTTTAACTATTCAGTTTGATTTTCTGTTTTTTTTTTTCTGTCTTCACACGGACTAAGAAGTAAGTTATTATTTATGGTCGGAAGGGCAGGATGGGTGGGGGGAAATTTAAAATGAAACGACCCCCATACTCTCAATAATTTCAACACTTACAATCAGTAGCGTACACAGACATCCGAGAGGGCAGGGGCAACATTCAGTAAAAAGACATGCGAGATTTTTTTTCTGGGGACCTTTTTTTTTCGTTTTTTGTTTTTAACTTGTCACTCCGTTCCGGGCCTTTCCCCACCCCCCCCTTTTTTTTTAGGACTCTTAGGTCGTTTGGTCTTTTGTGCCCAGCTTTATCAGTGCAGAAAACCATAATAGGGCATATTTTCTTCAAAAGGGGAAAAGAACGGAATTTTTCCAAAAAGGGCAGGGGCAATGCTCCCCCCCCCCCCCCCCGTGCACGCCACTGCTTTCAATCCAAGACCAACTGAAAAACATTTTGACTCCCCCCTACTTATGGTAAAGATATATCTATCCCCCTCCACCCGAAAAAAGATTTCTTACTCCTATTCAGGCTACCCGACATACATGTAGGTGATTTCTTGTAGCCAGAATAAATAATAGCACCTCACATTACAAGTTCTCAACTATGGAAAACGTGTTACGTTTTTAAAAAAAAGGACTAAAAACATTCGAACATACGCTTTTAAACTTTATTTGTAACGAGATTCAGTCTATTTTAAAGTATGTATTGGATATACTACGCAGTTAGCTTCGAAACGGACAACTTCAAAACCTTTTAAACACGGAGACAAAGCGTTTTTAGACATTTCGATGCTGAAATTTTAATTACCTGTTAAGCCGTTCTTTTTTCTGGAGAATCATGGTCCCGCCCTAGCCACTCGAGGAAACGCTGGATAGTTTCAAAACCCATGATCCTCCCGAATCCCCCCCCCCCTCCCCGGCTTCAACGATAAAAATAATAAAAATAATGTTAAAACTGCAACTAAACCAGAAATCGGAAACATTTGGTTTAAGTAGACACCGAAATAAAATTATAAAAACTATTAAAACAATTCAGTTTAAATAAATCTTCCACAGTGCGATATTAAAAAAAAAAATTCTTTAACTTTTGGTATAAGCATACACGAAAATAAAATTGTAAAAACCTACAAAACAATCCAGTTTAAATCAACTTGCTACGTGCGATATAAAAATTATCAACATCGTAATTTTTGAAAACTTCTCATCCATCTTGAAAACGCGTAATAAACCCAATATAATAAGGACATTTTTAAAATTCTTTACACATAATCTCTGTTGGAAGAATATGTATATGGATCTTGGCGAGAGATGCAAATACTAGGGCTAGAGGTTCGTATTGTAAACGAGCGCCACTGAAAAACGCCTGTTTTTCCAAAAATGAAATTTTTTTTTTCTTCGAGGCACCCAAATGCCTCGCCGAGGCATATCTGGCCGTTTTCGCATTGATGGTCCGATTTCCACAAACTCTTCGACATGTAATAGCCTGTCAAAATACAAGACTCTTGGGGAAGCCCAAATCCGGACTTTCCACCAGGAAGAACCATAAAACTACGTTTGAAGATCACCTCAAACTCACTACATCGCACTTTCATCATGGCCGCCATTATAAAATTCTGTATTTCTGTATCTTCATTTTATTCTTTTCTTTTAGGGCAAAAAGCCCAAACATATTAGCTTAGTGTATTGTATGAGCCTTGTACAGACAACCATTTTGAAGTGTGATATTTTTTATTGTGTTTGTCGGCCGCAATCCATATGGAAAATTTCCACAACGATCGAATTTTAACTTTAAACTTTTAAACGTTAAATGTTCTCTGTAACTTAATGCGTTATAGCATTCAATTAAGCTGATTTATTTAACCGCATTTATACTTTATTTATATTCTTTTACCCCCAGAAACGCTACCATATGTCCAAACGTATAAACGCATTACGACCTGGCATTCTACCGGACACGAATTTTTCAGTGTATATATGTTTATTTTAGTTCTCCTCTGGACCTGACTGTGACCCACCGAAACCTACAAATAGCTTGATCTACTATTAAACACTAAAAGAATTCTTAAAAGGATCTGTTCAAACCAAATCCGAAAGTCAAACTGTACAAAAACTTCGAATTCCCCATTTTTGCCCCCCTCCCCAGCCAAAACTAGTTGTGGTGTTTAACACTACAGTTTACCGTTAAAGCTTGTTTAATTTAATAGTAATGTTCTAGACATTACCCAAAGCCAAGTAATAAGCTTTAACAAGAGCCTAATCACGTTGCAAACATGTAAATATTCAATCCGTAGCCAATAATACAAGATAAAGGCACATTTCCGAAAGTTCAATTGAGTGAAACTCAAAACAGGCCGATCTTTTTCCGTTTTACATGTTCCTACTCCTTCAAACGGCTCTGCACCCAGTTCCTTTGTTCATCCGACTTCTCCTCCCACTTTCCATTGTTCTCGAGGCCCTCAGCCAATCAGACCCCCGTAGCTACCCCGCGAGTCCGCGCTTACTTCCGGTAATGTGCATAAAACCCCAGCCCCAGAATGCATAGTCAGCACAGCTCACAGATCTCAAGCTAGAGACCGGTCACGCCAGTCGGGAGTGGAGACGCCATGTCCGGAGAATGCCATGCCGGGCACGATGGTAGTGGTTCGTATGTTGTAGTTTAGCTTTTGAAAGTTTAATTTAGGACCCCCATATTCTAAATTCTAGTTTAATTGTAAACTTAACTCTCTAGCTAGGGAAAATTATGGTGGTGACGCCTGTAGCGGCATCTTAGGTTTCTTTCACCCCATAACGTCAGAGTGGTTCTCTTCCTAAAAACCAAATTTTTCCAGTTTATTTTAAATGGATTTTTAATCTAAACTAAATGACGGTTTGATCTTTGTGGAAGGCAAATTGAAACAAACTGATGCCTAAGTGTAAAATTGCCGGGCTTTTTATTACTTAGAACAGTTCTCGAGGGAACTAAGGGAGGTTGATCTTTTTGTGCTTGGAAAACTTAGAAACATAACTGTGGACGGTTGATCATAAGAAACATACTGTCAGAAAGACTACTATCAGTTGCGGCTGTTCAGTCTTGCGGGTGTCTCCGGGAGCACTCATGATTTACTTTTTCTAATGTGAAAATTTAAAACTTTATTCAAACCAAGTGTGTTTGTCTGAATTTGTGAAATACTAAATGTATCTTCAAACTTGCTACTTTATGTAAATGTAAACTTGTTGCCTATTTAAATAATTGGTATTCAAAAGCTTTCGAAGCAAACTATAATGTAAAAGTGTTTTCATTCTCTGTCGCAAAAATAAAACCAGGAGTTTTAAGCTTCAGTCGTTTGCTAGACTTGATTAATTGTATTTTAGTGTAAAATTAAATATGTAGCCCATTTTTAGATTTTAGCTAGTTAAACAGTTAAATCCACCGTTGGTGGCAGCGATACCGACAGTTTAAGGTTAGGCCCCTTTAATTAGGACCGGCGCTTCATCCCCCATGCTGGGACAGTGTCCATGCTGTGTTGAATAACGTAAAAAGTCGTCATTAACACCGATTAACCTCAAGCTGAAACTCCACGTACACCAGGGAAACCGGGGGCGTTACAAGCACCTAAGCCGTCGTAGCGTCCGCCGTTACAGTATTTGTACACGTCTAATGCAAGCTAACTACTTTCGCACGTATCCATTAAATAAAACGATTGATTAATCATTTTACATTTTTACAAGATCTTCCTTCGATTCCTTTAATGACATTCTTTCTTTCCGTGTTGTATTTAATGTAGTTATTCTTTTTTCCGTCAATTGTCCCTTCGCTGCAGTTCACGCCTTAGCGAAACGCACGCTACAGGTCTCACTTCCGGCTTTGCCGGAAGCGTAATCGATAATTTCGCCATCTGGCGCCTCGCGAGCTAACTATTTTGGCTGGGAACCCTATAGAGGTCACAGGGTGGAGGGGCAATGGGTATTTGGGGGAATAGAACGCCAGTCGGGGAATGTTTTCTTAGTTACTGTTGAGGAGAGAAATAAGGAAACGCTTTTAGCAATTATCAAAGAGTGGATTCTACCGGGTATAACTATTATTAGTGATTTCTGGAAAGCTTATGAGGGATACAAACATTTAAACTTTTAAAGGTAAATCATAGTGTGAATTTTGTCGATCCGGAAACGGGCGCGCACACTAACACCATTGAATCCACTTGGAGGCATGTTGAAGCGTCCCTGCCCAACTATAGCCGTAAGAAAAAGGATTATCCAGCGTATCTTTCTCATTATCAATTCCTGCGGTATTGTAGAACTAATAAGAAAGATACCCTGAAAACGTTTCTTTCGTTTGTGGCTGAGCTTGATTTCGACCCATCTACAGTTGCTTTGGCCTAGTATTTGGGGTTTATTATTGCCTTTTTTTCAGTATGTGACGTCAGTTTTCCTCTTTTCCCCCTTTTTAACCTTTTTTTTTTACGTTTCCATGTTTTTCTTTCCTTTTTTTATGATTTGCGGGCAAAATTCTGGGCCGCGTTAAAGTTAATTGCTTGACAGACTTACGCCCTGTTTCATGCTTCCCTCTCTGCCCGCAACATGATGACGTCACGTGATATTTTTTCCCGTAAACAGTTTAGGTAGGTGGGTTGTTATTGTCAGTTGCGTGTGGTTTTGTTGTTGTCGTTAGGTTAGGTTATAGGTACCGGCTTCTGTTTGGCGTTTCACTTGTAATGAACTGGTTGGGGTTTGGCGTTTCACTTGTGGTGCTTCACTGCGCGCCGTCGCTGGCCTCGAGCCTGCCTGCCGGCAACAAGATGACGTCACGGCCTACCTCGCGTAGTGCTAACTTTGGAACTTCACCACGGCCAAACGGTGCTTTTGCCCCAAAAATGGAAGAGGAAAACTTTACTCGGCGTGAAATCCTTAGTTTATTAAAAAAAAAAAAAAAAAAATCGGACGGGAGTCACTATTCTTCCGGGGAACCACTACCGCAGCGGCTCCAAGCTCATGTGGATGGTTGTACTATCGCCATTGGTGTAAAAAGGTAAATCAAGGTCGCCGTTCACGAAAATGATGTCAGTTTTTTCCCAAATTACGAGCCTCGCTCGCGCTATTGCGCTCGCTGCGGCTAACTACATTACATCAGAAAACGCAACCAAAAAACTTAGCCGGAAAACTTCACGCGCCGGAATCTAGATAGGCCGGCCATCTTGCTTGGAGCTTCTGCGGTAGTGGACCCTAACTTTCTAATCTATGATGCTGCTGATGACATTAGCAGCCGCCAACTACCGCTAGGGCTCCGCGCATAGCATTGGAAGAATTAAGATGCTTTATCTAGATAACTTTGTAACTACGGTTGGACTGTACGGGTCACAAGGGTATAAGGCATTTGAACGCTTGCTCACAGAATAAGAGCCCCAGTTAATAGCCTAAACGTAGTTCCGACAGGCGTTAACTATAAAATTACGCAGTGGCTACTGCCAGTACAATTCGTGCTGGCACGAAGCGACCAATTTTAGCTGCTGCCAGTAGTACGCAAGAGTGGGTTTGCGCATGCGCAACTAATATTGCCCGATTTAATGGTCAATCTGGGAGGAGTAAAAAACCGTGTGTCAAATGGGTTTGTGGTAAAGCGTCGGACTACTACTCCGTAGACCCAAGTCCGAAACTTGGCTGGGTTGTGTTTTTTTTTTTTTGCTGGCTACTTTTAAACTTTATTTTCATGACAAATATTCAGCCTAATTTTTTATTTAGTTACAATTTTTTACATTTTTCCCGCTTTTTTTCACTAACTGTCGTCTTTAACTAGGCTACTTTTTAACACTTCTTTGTTTCATAAATGCTTGCATCATATGTTTTAGGATTACATAAATTATCGATGTATATGATAAGCGCGCCCCCTCAGACGGTGTTTCATATTGTTCTCTGGTTGCATGGGGAGCTGCGCAGCGAGGTTTGATAATCAGTGGGGCTAACTAGTGGTCACCATCTGCCAGTACTAGTAAAGACCAAGAGATAGGGCATACCGGCACTGCAGCAGCGTTCTCAACTCTCTTGCTGCCAGTACACCACTAGTACAGGCCAATTGATAGAAGTACTGGCAGCAGCGTTTTTAAGTCTCTTGCTGCCAGTACAACGCTAATACAGGCCAATTGATAGGGAGTACTGGTAGCAGCGTTTTCAGCGCTCTTGCTGCCAGAATAACATTAGTGCACGTCAGGTAATAGGGAGTACTGGTAGCAGCGTTTTTAAGTCTCTTGCTGCCAGTACATTTTGTACTGGCAGTAGCATCTGCCATAAAATTATATGTTAAGAATTTTTAGGGTACCAAAGGGAGCCACGCATCGGCTTTCGGCGTGCTTCGGCGGTAAATATTTTTAGAAGCTATATTCTTACATCTTTTCGCATCATGTAACACTAAAATAAAATTAAAATGTTCTTCACGTTACGAATTTTATATTTCTGATTATAAAATGAAGTACGGCGCTAAAATAGTTAGGATGGATGGAGATATTTAGACGGGAAATTTCTTACCTCATCTTGCAACCACAGGTTGTAACCAAAGAAGGACCGCAGAAACTGCACGAACTATGAAGGTGGTGAAGCGTGCTCGATTGGCGTCCTGAAGATCGACGTATTTATTAAGCAATTTGCCTTCGTGTGTACGTGTAAATGAATAATTAATATTTTTCGCTACAGAAAGTGGTGATTTTTTTTGGTATATCTATTTTACTGAGTTTAAAAAGACAATTACATGTTTTTTTTGAAATTATGGTGTAAATGAAAAGGACACCACCACGGCCTCTGATTTGATGTAAAACTTTATTTGTACCGCTACAATACAATTTGCGTTTTACAGCTGTTTTGGTTGTAACACGTTTTCATCCGTGTAAAACAATAAAATAAATGATGCAATTGCAATTAAATAATCATGTTTCAGTGAAGTGGCAAAAGGCCTATTTATTTCATTACCTAATTTTAGTGAGCATTAATTATTATCCACCAATAACGCAAGGGGATTTCCGTCGGCTGAGAGACTGCGGAGGCCACCATCTTTGCAACTTCCGAATATCAACACATTATTTTGGGCTCAGAATAGCATCGTTGGTCGCGACTGGATTACACTTGCTTTGCTGTCTGTATTTGGATGTGCTAAAAACCAAAGGTAGAAAAGATGGTACCGGGTGATTACGCCCCATTCTTTCGAGAAGTCACACCTGTAGAGGTGAGATTGATTGATTTTTTTTTTATTAACTTCTATTTCAATGACAACCCGCCTGTGAATGACACAAGAGTGCTTTACAATAACCCTAACATCGGTGTAGTAAGTACCTACCTAATGTAAGAATTAGAAGGAAATTGCTGTTACGCATTGGTAATGGTATGTCCACCATGATCGTGGTATATTTAACAAGGAACCATTTAACAATTAGATACGACCTCGTTGCAGAAATAAAAATGATACCTCGTCACGTAACACAAACACTAGGTCTGTCGTTGGTGGTTGTCCCATCATAGTCATCATTCATACTCATAGGTATTATAAATGGACCTACGTCTCAAGTAAAGAAAATTATTGCGTATGTGTGCGAGATCGTCCATTCCATTTTCTTCATTCTGTCATGGTGCACGAGTTTCTATTTTTAGTTAGATCTTCGTATACCTGATAATTTGTGTGTTTATAATTGGAAGGTTGTTCACATTTTACTTGGTGGTCGGAGACCTTAGCATGTTAACGATAAACATGTTTAATGTGCATGATCAAATCTAGGCTTTTGTCCCTGTTGGTATTGAAGTGGTTAACTGTGTAAATAAATGCTTGCGCCTCTCGATAGACCGGATCCTAGGGCAATAGACCGGACCGGCAATCTTTGGGCAATCTATGTTAGGGATGGCGAGAGGCCAGTTTGTAAGTTAAATGGAAGAACTTCAATCGGTTACGTTAAGTGCAGTAGCCTACTAGGAATCCTGATTTCTAATGTGGCTTTTGGGCAACAATAGAAAAAAAATGAAAATTCACTCATCATTTAGCCTAACCTTCACAAATTACAGTCATTAAAAGTTGGTAGGTAGAGGTGGGCGCGGGTCGGGTCGAATCGGTTCCAACAAAAATAATTACTGCGGTCAGCTGCGGTTCTAAAAAATAAAATTACGTGCGGTTTCGGGTAAACCACGGGTGAACCGCAGCAAAAACAAATAACTGCTGACACCCGCGTGTCATTGAAAATGTCTAACTATCGTGGCTATTATTTGCTTTTTTTCCTTGATTCCCTTCACCACTAGGTGAACGCAAGGCCAATTGAGGTAGAAAATGCAAGCCCGAAACCGAAACTTCAGTGCGCTCCTCATCCCCAATCCAAATCTTTGACCTTTTCGACTGTCTTGGTCCAAATGATACACGTCTGTACATTGTTTGGTTTACATTACCCGAACAACTAAAAACTTGTCAGCCCAAAAAAAATATGCAAACGAGCAATAATGTTTGAAAAAATGTATAAAAAATATGGCTGTCTAGTATTTTTTAGCCTACTTAATTGTCGAATTATTATAAGCTTTACTTAGAATCTACATTATTACACTTGATAAATAGGAAGTTGGACTTGCTTACGTATAACATATTGCACTTTGAACATGAAAGTTACATACCGTAGTTAGTTCACTACTTGAGGCTCTTAAGGCGATACTTTCAGCATGCTTTTCCCAATGTAATAATCTCAGTGACGGGGACCATGTCCCTACTTCGAAGCCTGGCGGGCCCTCGAGTTGCAGGGGGCCCGTAAGCAATGCTTACCTAGCCTACCTGTACGTTACGCCACTGGCGCCGTCAATAGCAGATCAAACCGTACAAACAGCAAATGCACGCTTGAGAAGAAGAAAGGGACGCAGGCTGTCAAGATTTTTTAAACTTATTTTTAACAAACTAAAAAAAATACTTTGAAGAACAAAAAAAACGGCGTTTGTTGGACAAGGCAATGTCGTTATAAAATTTTTATTTGGCGGTTAACCGCGTTCGGGTCGGGTCGGGTTTTATTATAGCACACATTTGCGGTTTCGGGGCGGTTCAGTTATCAGTTCAGACGTTGCGGTTCCCTGCGGGTCGGTTCCAGTTTCTGTAAATGCGGGCAATTTCGGTTCCCAAAAATTGGACCCGCGGCCCACCTCTTGGTAGGCTACGCACCGTTTGATTTACCATAGCCTACCTTTAAGTTGCTCTTCATTCTGAATTATTCACTGACTGTGTGGCACCATTTCGAGAGTCTGATTTTTTTGAAAATGGGCTATCCAACATCAAGAATTTATTGGGGGGCCCCTATAAATTCTTGCCAGCACACATTAATTAAATGCCCCCCAAACTTCTGGAAAAGATAAATTTGTCACT
Source organism: Lithobius niger (assembly GCA_023313725.1). Lineage (NCBI taxonomy): Eukaryota > Metazoa > Arthropoda > Chilopoda > Lithobiomorpha > Lithobiidae > Lithobius > Lithobius niger. Next base: position 13,838 of record JAHWFP010140072.1, on the reverse strand, counting down.
AGCTAGTATAATTAACAAGGTATGGTCATTTAAGTTGCAAACTTCATTTCACGTTGCCGTCTTGTCGAGGCTACTAGGACTAAGGCCCATGCCACAGCTTCCTACAGTGGCCAGCAGTACTGTAGTCAACACAAAAAATGGCAAACGACGTTTACTATGGCAATTCGTCATCATAATAAAAGGGAAAACGCACCTTACCACACAGCAGAACAACAATGAATAGTAGTTATTTTCATTAAATTTTCCGTCATGGACATGTGGTGGCTTAGATCAAAATGGCCATTGGATCCTTCTTGCTTTTAATTCCTTGCATGATCTGCATCTTCGAGCAGTAGAATGATGCCACTTCTAACCAGTGGAATCCCCCTCATGAACTTGTCTGGGCCGTCACGTGGCCTATTAACCATCTTGTTAAAGAAATACTAAACCCTCCAACAATGAATTTTTTTATCGATAGTTTTGATGGGAACGTGGGAATTAGCCTATGGGCTGCATTACCTTCCCTTCATCAGTGGATCTTCAGTCGGGAAGGATGGCGACGATCGCTTGACGGCTTGACGGCGTCACGTTGCTGCACTTTTGCAGCGGTGCTGACGTCCCGGTCACGCAGCTATGGCCGTTCTAGGCCAGTCGTCAGTCCTGGTTAGTCCAAGGCGTAGCACAGTTGCGTTGAGCTAATCTATTGCCCTATCTCGTTGACTAACCACGCTGGCACACGTCCGTCATCGCCGACATCTTGGTACTGAAGCAGCACGACAACACACTGCACGTGTCGCAACAATGTCGTGCCTCACTCTTTTGCAGTCTGGGCACGAACCGCCAAAATGGTTCGCGCCATTTTTCTTTACATAACCCCCACTCGTGGCCAGGCTGCAAAACCTGAGTGGGGTCTCACTTCCTAGTGAGTGGTCTGCCTCACTTCTGAGACAGACACTTCTGGAGGTATCGTCGACTTCTGTCCCGGACAGTTCCTTGTCGACCTCTTCATTAGTTTGACCTCTTCGTGAAACTTCTCATCTTGCAGTTTCATCTGGACCTTCTCCTCGGACGATGCTTTCGACCATTTGATCATGTAGTCTGTGTGATCAACTTGTGGCACCAGACTTCCGTCACTGCTTCGGGTCCAATCAATCTTAAGTAAGTTGAACCTCTCCGCGAAGTCTGAAGATGAAGCACTCTGCAGCGCAATCTTCCTAGCTTTTTCAGCTTGTGCTTCGCGGTGTGCTTCTGCAAGGGCTCTTCGTTGCCTCTTCGCCGACCTAGGCGACAACTTGCATCAAAGTTTAATCTCTGTGTTGTACTTTCACAATACCTGTCTGGTTTCCCGGTTCACCACCAGTCTTCGTACTTGAGATGGCTTGTTCATCGTTGGCCTTTTCTAACTCTGGGCCTCCGGGAACCTGTTGCACGTCTGCAACTTCTGAATCGGGTGCTCTACTCGTCTTAGTAGATGAAGTGGCCCGTTCATCTTCCGCTACTATCTGGTTGCGGCTTTCCCCCACTATCGCTTCCTTGGCTTTGTGGTTAACAGGAACATTATCCTCGGGCTGCGTTACAGCATTCTCACTTCTCCCCGACACCTGTTCATGGTCCACCATGATTACTGTTTTGTCACCATCATCGCTGCCAAAAGCTGCTTCTAAAATCTTGCCTAAAATCCTCGAATCTACCTCTTCCTTTCGAGCCAATCTCGTCCCATGGTCAATTGCGTTTTGCACTCGTTCCTCTAGAACAGCTTTCTGTCTAACGAATGACCTAGTGGTGGGATCAGTCTTCCTAATTGACCTTCCATCTTCCCCCACTATTGCCTCGGACGTTGATTTGTGGGTTTTATTCATTACAGTCCTTTCAGTTACTGGTGAACTACCTCCTCTCTTAGGCTTCTTACGATTTCTCTTCTTTGGCATCCCTTGCAATGTAAGTGTGGCTACTTTCATGTCCACGTATTTCTGTTTTGCTTTGGGAGGTGACAAGTCTTGTCTAGACAAAATACTAGTAAATTTACTAGTTCCCTTTTCCTGGCACTCTCTAGCGAAATGTCCCTCTTTTTGGCAGACAAAACACTTGAGTTTTCCTTTAACTCTTCTGTTGTTTTCTGGCTGTCCGTCACAGTTCTTCCCGTTCGTCGGCCTAACCAATGGCTTATTACTAGCTGGTTTACCATACATGCAAAATGTACCCAAGTGTCCGTTATCCGGAATGTAAAATTGTCTGATCAGAATGTATAATTGTCTGATGAAAAGTGTGTTTTTAGGCGAAAGTGGCAACAAATTACGTGATTTGTCTGATGACGGTGATTTTGTCGGGTATCCTAGATACCAGGATACGGTAGATTTTGCATGCACGTGGTTTACTCCCCTTCTTCAACCATCTACGACGCCGGTCGTCTTCTAGTAAAAGAGCTCCTTTTCACCAGTCATGTAGCCTTCGGTTTTCAAGAGTTCATTCGTATAACTGTCCGACAGTCCTCCCAGCATAAGCATTACGACGAATTCCTCGGTGATCCAGTTGCATCCTGCACTAGTAGCCAATTTCCCTAGCCCTTGAACGTTTTCCAGGTAGTCACGCATGCCTTGTCCCTTCCACATCTTGCATCTTAGCAGACTCTTGAAGGCGAAAAATTTCTTCAATTTCTTCGTCTCGGCATGTTTGTTTACTTTAAACACGTGACTGTCGTTCGTTTCTTGAGTTGGCGCCATTCCGTCTCGGTTTACGTAAAGATCGCTACGGCCTGGTCGGTCAATTCGTTTTCACTTTCGAAAATTCGAACGTATTCATTACTTCTTGTTGTTCAATTTCGCACAAATTTCAGTTTAATGTCCGTTTGACACTTGAAATCTTCTTTTGAACAGCATTTGAAATCATTTGACCCCAGAATCTGTCTTCGTCTCCGTGACCTTGATCGCCACGAATGACAGCAAACAAGATGGCAGCCGCGGGATTCCCCGTCTTTTCAAACTTCGTAGCGTCGTCGTCCAACCTTTTTGGCTCAAAAACCTTCGTCTCCCGCACTGAAAAGAGTCGTTCCTGGGCCCATAACCCTTTTTGATGGGAAGGTGGGAATTAGCCTATGGGCTGGATAATTACCTTCCCTTCATCAGTGGATCTTCAGTCGGGAAGGATGGCGACGATCGCTTGACGGCGTCACGTTGCTGCACTTTTGCAGCGGTGCTGACATCCCGGCCACGCAACTATGGCCGTTCTAAGCCAGTCGTCAGTCCTGGTTAGTCCAAGGCGTAGCACAGTTGCGTTGAGCTAATCTATTGCCCTATCTCGTTGACTAACCACGCTGGCACACGTCCGTCATCGCCGACATCTTGGTACCGAGAGCAGCACGACAACACACTGCACGTGTCGCAACAATGTCGTGCCTCACTCCTTTGCAGTCTGGGCACGAACCGCCAAAATGGTTCGCGCCATTTTTCCTAACAAGTTTAGGTACTGGAATTAATGTTAACAGGTATCCGACGTCAATGGGTGTCAGTGTTTAAAAGCCGTACGAATTTTTAAACTACCTGATTTAAGCAGACGATGCACAAGCTCTGGAGAAAATCCCGTTTGAACCACCACGCGTCGTGATGTCATTACTTTTACGGCGCCTTCCACCTGCCTGCGTGACCTGCGCGTGCGCCAGAAACAAAACGGCATCGCCTGGGACTCTCATAGTGCGGGCATTTCTGGCATCTACACCACGACAGGTCATCGCTGGCGGGAATCCATGGGTCTTCTGGCTTCTTTGGTGTTTTCTTAGCGATCTCGCATCTTTTTGCCTTCCGCTTACCACATGTAACAGGTTCAAACTGATAAGGCTGCAACGAATTGACAGTGACAGCGTTGTTGGTAGCCATGTTTGTTTAGAAGCTGAGAGTGGTCGCGCGTGCTGCACGATGAGAAGGATGCGCTCCCCACTTCAGTTATGGTTTTGACGTCATGCTGCTTCACGAAACCTCCATAATCCCGAGATCTCGTGGTGCTACGTTTGGTTGGGTGTCTTAAAATTTATTATGACGTAAGTAAGAAGGCAAGCGACATTTTATAAGTTTTGAAGGGGTTTTCAGGGTCTTAGCTAACATTAAAAAAATTGGAAAAGCGAGGATTTAGTATTTCTTTAAGCTGCAGCATGCTGAGAGGCTCAGCATACATTGGAGCAACCAGCTGCAATGCAGCGAATGTGTATAGGTCAGTGGTTGCCGCTTGGGACCAACTGACACACGTGTCCGAGTTTCATATGTGAGTGGTTGTGTTGTGATGTGAACTCTACTCTCATGTTGTTGAAGCGTTTATCTGAAGAAGGTGAACGTTAAAGAGCAATTACATCTCCATTTTGACATGCATGTTTTACTTTCGGATCACTTACACAATAAATAAAAACTAGAATTGCGGTAAGAATACGGAGACCGCCATTCACGATACGGAGACCGCCATTGTTTTGTTGGAACGCGCAGAAATTAATGCCGACAGATGGTGCTTATCGAATTCGACTCGCAGCCGATTGAGATAGCTGTGTTGGCTGTGCGTAGCTCAAGCGTCTGACGGTCTTAGCTGTCCGACAGTAGTGTGGCCAGCTAAGGCCGTCGGACACTTAGGCTACTCACAGCCAACACAGCTATCTCAATCGGCTGCGAGTCGAAATCGATAAGCACCATCTGTCGGTATTAATTTCTGCATGTTCCAGCAAACAATGGCGGCCTCCGTATCGTGGTTTGGTGATGTAGTAATTAAATTGTTGTATTAATAATAATAATAATAATTGGTTTCACCCCCTCAATAGGCGGTGGGGATCCGGAAGGGTCGCTGATGCGGCCACTAACACCGGTCCCAATAGAAGAAAAATTTAAAATGGCATCATTGATAGGAGCGCACAAGGAAACGGGAAAGATCAAGTTTACTCAGCATCCTTCGGAAGGAACCCAGCGAACTCGCCGACACCACAGTCTCGGGGAGGGAGTTCCATGGGACCACAATACGATTTGTAAAAAAATGCTTCCGACAGTCAAGGTGGCATCCCAGTACCCTCAATTTCAGAGAGTGCCCTCGCGTATTAATGACAGCACTTCGTTCGAAGAAAGGTAGGTCCAAGGGTAGCATGCCATGGATAATCCTAAATGTGAGGATCAAGTCCGCTTTGAGGCGTCGTAGTTCAAGGGGCTCGAGACCGACCATACGCAATCTTTGCCCAGGTGACAACTGACGAAGTCCACGCAGGGAACGTGTAAAGCAGCGCTGTACGGACTCAAGCCGGTCAATGTCCCCAAGGAGGTAGGGCGACCAAACCGGGCTGGCATACTCCAGGAGAGGCCTAACATACACTTTAAATGCCCACACTAAAGTTTGGCGATCAAGTGTCAGAAAACACCGCTTAACAATCGAAAGTCTAGTGAAAGCAGATTTGGTTATGATGCCACAGTGGATAGATGGCTTTAAATCAAAATTCAAATGAATGCCCAGGTCACGAATGTGTGTAACCGGATTTAACAGGGAATTAGACAAAGAGTACGAGTGCAATAGGTTATTTCTACCAACATGAAAAGTACAGCATTTAGAGGTGGAAATCGGTAGTTGCCAAAGTTCAGACCAATTCGACACGGACCTCACCTGGGCAGACAAAAATTCGAAGTCAGACGCACACAAAACTTCCGAGCCAACTTTAAGGTCATCAGCAAATTTAAGTTTAGGTTTCGCGGGTGTCGTCGTGGCGTTAGTCAAGTCATTTAAAAAGACAACAAAGAGTAAAGGGCCTAACACGGACCCCTGTGGTACACCACTAATAATATCTCTGGCAGAAGAAAGCGTTTGCTCAACTAAGACACGCTGGGATCGCCCCGTTAAAAAGCTTTCGATCCACTTTAATAATGGTCCACAGATCCCAATCGCAGCGAGTTTGTACAACAATTTACTATGAACGACCGATTCAAACGCCTTTTGGAAATCAAAGTAAATAACATCGGATGGAATGCCCAGGTCAAGGGCAGTAGTCCAGCTTTCCATTGCCAGAAGCAGTTGCAGAGTTGTCGAACGGTTTGGTAAAAAGTCAAACTGGTCGTCATTAATTAAATTATTTGTTTCCAGGAAGACCAATAAATCTTCGCGTATAATAGATTCCATTACTTTGCACGCAACCACAGTAAGTGCAATAGGGCGGTAATTCAAAGAATCAGAAGTGTTGCCCTTTTTATAAATTGGAACAACATTAGCGGTCTTCCAAACTGATGGTAATACTCCCTGAGCAAAAGACAAAGAAAAGATATATGCCAGGGCTTGGTATACCTCCTGTGCAACTTGCTTTATGAAAAACGCAGAATAGCCATCAGGTCCCACTGCGCGGCTAGGCTTAATACGGTTCAAAGCAAGTAGCACACGTGCGTCGGGGAAACTTACATCAGCTAAGTGCACCAGGGGGTGGAGTTCAGAGACGATAGGAGCAGACACAGAGTTATTGTCGACAATTCCGTTTTCAGAGAATATACGATTTAGTAGATCGGCCTTTAACTCATTTTCGAAAAGGTAGGAACCTCCCTGCTTAAACGGGGGTAAGGAGCGCGCCTTTGCTGTATGCCGTCTATACAGACGGAAGAGGGAGGAAAGATTTCCCTCTTGAATTGTACGTACAAAACGTATTCCTACCGCAATTCTTGTGTTAAGTTACTATGTAAGTGACGCAAAAGTAAAACATGCATGTCAAAATGGATGTAATTTCCCTTAACCATCCAAAACTTAAATGGAATAACTGTTCGTCGTCGTTCTGCAGTGTGGTAAGGCGTGTTTTCCCTTTTAATAAAAGTACTCAAGCAATTAGGCAATTACTCTGGTGTGCAGTACTTGAACTGTAAAGTAATGAATTTCGCTATGGTCGTACCACTGTTACCAACCCTCTCTAATGTCAGTCGGGGCACTCACCATTTGGCGAATGGAGATTACCAGTTGCGACTTGGAATTCAGCCTTACTCGCCGAACTACTCTTACTCTTAAACTACCAAGTTCGTGGAACCTCCAGCGCGACTACTCTACACCAAGTCTGCTGTCTACTGGGTACCGTGCAAAGACTGCCCAAAGGGGTATGTGGCAGATACCAAACGTAGAGTTAGCAAAAGGGTTTCCGAATCCGAACGTCTGCAAGCAACAGCCAAAGCAGAAATAAAAAAGAGTGCCATCGCAGCACACAGAGCCAAAACTAAGCACACCATTGACTGGGAAAACACCCGAGTGCTGCTGTTAAACGAATATGGCATAACAGAAGTATGCAGAAAATTTGAGATGAATCGTGACAATTCGTTAAAAGGTTAACGTGGAGATGTAGGACAGGCTCAGTACTCGTCGTGCAGTAAGCTTACTAAAAGTGTGAAATTATTATTTTCCATGTGCCGTTTACGAAAATATCTACTAGGCCTACCTGTTAATTTTAATGCATTCAATTCCTGGATGCTCCTTATCTGTCTTGAGGTTTTTCGCTCGAAAGAAGACCCATCTCCTTGACCCTTCTTCCTGCAAGATTCTCCCTTCTTGCCCGCAGCTTTCGTCGAAATATAATCTTTCGCCATGCATCCAATCTGACATCCTATCATCTTTCGTTCTTTCACCCGACATATTTCGTCGAAAGACAATCTTTCACCCATCACATCCAAGATTTCACTCTTTCGCCACTGCACATCAATGAACTAGCTGCATTCACGTGACCCGCGTAGCCCCACCGACTGTTCAGAATCACTTCTCTCAGTTCCAATGTACAATATCACCTTATGGATCGACTGAATTCGACGTCTAACAGCATCGTGCATCCGCTCCGTTTGACCCTCACTTCCGTTCCGTCAAGCCTGCTGTCCTCACCAGCCATTGCTACTGCTGAAGCCTTCATTCCTTGCCGACTTCAGCCGCTTACCAACCATTTTCACGGCCCTGTGAGCCCTCGCCTGTCACCACCTGCAACCTTGCCGTGTCATCTAATGTATTTCGAAGAGCCAACCACCGTTTGCCTCTTGTCTCCGAAGATTTTTTTCTGACTCCGACCATGACAGCCTGCCGGTTCTCTTCCGCCATCATACAGTAAGCATCGTCGGCCGCCCTCCTTGCCACTGCATTCTTCACGAGGCAGCCGTCCGCTTCCCTCCGATTTTCATCACTGCTCCCCGGCTTCCAATACCTTCGCCTGAGAGAAGATCTTTCACCTTTAAGAAGCCTGAAAGTAAATCTCTCGCCTGTAGGAGATTTTTCGCCTAAGTAGATCTTTCACCTGAAAGAAGATCTTTCGTCTGAAAGCAAATCTTTCACCGGAAGGAAATCTTTGGCCCTTAAGAAGATTTACCACCTGTAAGAAGATCTTTCGCCTGAGAGAAGATCTTTCACCTGAGAGAAGATCTTTCGCCTGAAAGAAGATATTTCACCTGGAAGAAATCTTTCACCTGCAAGAAGATGTTTTGCCTGAAAGATGATCTTTCACCTAAAGGAAATCTTCGCCTGAGATGAGATCTTTCACCTATAAGAAGATCTCTCGCATGTAGGAGATTTTCACTTACAGGAAAACCTTTCGCCAAAATGAAGATCTTTCACCTGAAGGAAATCTTTCGCTTGTGAGAAGATCTTTCATCCAAAGATGATCTTTGTGTGGAAGGAAACTTTTCGCCTAAAAGATGATCTTTCGCACGTTAAAGGATTTTTCACCTGGAAGAAGATCCTTCACCTGTAGAAGATCTTTCACCGGAAAGAACACCTTTCACCAGAAGACAATCTTTGCCTGAAGGAAGATCTTTCGTCCGGCGTACCCTTCGTTCGGGAACATCCTCAGTCCTGCTACCGCAATTTCAACTTCACAAAACTATACTTCACAAGCCAGGAAAACGTCCTTTGGTCCATGGTCCTGTCATTCAACCGGTAGTCATTTGGGAACTCGTGCTGTCTCGCCACCGCATCATCGAACTCACCGCCCCTCACCTGCAGCTACCCGTGCAGCTCAACTTACATCACTGCAGTTCTTCGATCCTGCGACCATCTTGACATGGCTTTCCGCACCAGCCGACACGCAGCATCTTTATCGGAATTTGACGCTTCACCGATGATGATCATTTGAAAGAAGATCTTAAGATTAACCTTCTCCGAAAGAAAATTCATCAATGTAAGACGATTCCGGACCCGTTTCCCTCACCACACTGCTCCGTCCCTTTATCCCTGGTTTTTCCTTGCCAATACTTGAAGCACAATAATGTTCACCTCACCATTTAACGAGAACAGATATAGGTCGACTTCCAGTCCAATCTCAGTTTTCCGCATAATGCTTCGTCGCGGCCAATTGCAACTTCATCGTTTCACCCATCTTTGTTTGCAGCTTCCCAAATAGCTCCGTCAGCTGCGACTGAAACTCCAGCTGGTTGACGCAATCCAGTCACGTTGAGATTTCCGTTTTTTGTCCACTCAGCTGTCGTCTCTTTGGGTCCTCGTCATGAAACACAGACAACGATTGGTTCACAGCTCATCATTGGCCTCAAGTTATCAGCCGAAAAGTCGCCTCAAAACCTTCGGCCAAATGGAATTCCTCTAAATTTGACCGGAAAACAGCAAGGTCTACTTCTGGTCCCATTCCTACCCTTCACCGAAAGATGTTTTTCATCATGACTCCACCCACCGATTCGAAGTCACTGCCATAACCATAAATTCACCATGACAACAACATGACAAAGTGTCACGTTTCGTCAACATGAGACTTGTCGCCATACATGCAAAATCTACCATATCCTGGTATCTAGGATACCCGACAAAATCCGACAAATCATGTCATTTTGGCTCGCTTACACTTAAAAACACGCTGTTCATCCGACAATTTTGCATTCCGAGCAAACAATTTACAATATCGCTATCAGGTAGATTTTGCACGTATGCTCGTCGCTAACACCACCACCTGTCGCCAACGCCACTCATTTGACACGATCGACAGTTCCTCCAATCTCTCGCGCTTCTCTGCTGATCATATGAAACTCTTCACGACTAACCAGCCTTGTGAACCTCACCATAATATCCTAGTTCCTCTGATCCATCATCATTCGCTGCATGATATCGCCAACTTCTCTACCTCACCAACGAAACAAGTCTTGGACGACTCCATCTAGGACCTGCCCTCACAGCTAGACGTGCTGTCCTTAAACTTGTTGATGCCGATTTAAAAATAAATAAAAACATCCATCCGCAACCTGGAGTTCTCCCTGATGACGACATGGACCACAGCTCAAGAATTCTGGACACTGTCTACTTTCCTGACATGCCAAAGCCATTGGCCACAGCCTGACGAAGTCATTCCGTCCTCATTATCCACTTCTTCAGGAACACGTCAAGACAAGAAATAGACCACACCATCTGGGTCCGTTATCACCACCACATGTGTCTCAAAATCATCTTTGATTTTGCAAATTCATCCATCCGAAATCACGTCTGGACTTTGATCTACCATTCTCCAAAGAAACCGTGACCTCGACCAAAACAATCACAAGTTGGATCAACATGGTTATCCACAAACTCAGGGCACTTGAAACTTCATAGGCACTTAACAGCCAAGTCTCCATTACTGAAAGCCTCCATGATACATCATGGAGAAGCCACTGTCCTCTCAAATCACATTTTCAAAGACATGTCTAGGCAAGTTAATGGGCTACACTGTCTGTAGGACTCGTCATCGTTAGCCAGATGTGTAGTCCAACCCCCTTAAAGCACTAAATAACAGAAACGAAGACCTCCAGAAGACAGAAAATGTACTCCTGTTTTTGTTCACTTACAACTAAGTGCGAAGTTTTGTGAACCTTTTGGTGGGAGCCAGCTCGCAACCCAGGGTAACCCGTCATGTGGTGCCTGCCACCATATACGGGCGATTTACAACTTTTAAACATCCATTAATGAACATCACGGGACCGACATACGAAGGCATTGACAGATTGGTGGCACCTACGCTGGCTGCCAAGCTTGACGCTAAGTGGGGTATCCAGATGGCAAGTGATGATCAGTGATGCATCCCTCCACGCGCGTGTTTTTGAAATCTGGAATTCGCGAACTTTGACATGTAGTTTTCGCAAGTTTTGTGTTGACATTTTTTCTGAAGAAGGTGAACAGAGTGGAATTCACCGAAAATTCAAAGGAACTTTGTGTGTGTGTTTCTGCCTGGTGGTCGTGTGTGTTTTTTTTTTACGAAGTTATGTAAATTTACATGTAATAGATATTTTCATAAACAGCACATACAAAGCCCAATTTTACCTGGGGGGAGGGCAAAATTGGTTTCTATGGCATAACCCAAAATATATACTAAGCTACCTTTAAACCCACCCAACCTCCCCTCTTGAGTCACCACCATGACGTATCGAGAAGAAAAAAGATGGCGGCCGCGCTCGGGCCGAACGCCTTTATAGGAGGGCCGTGGTGATGCATGCGCAGTGGGGTTGCGCAACTGGCCGGATCTAGAGAGTGAAAAACGTCAAGGCAGATAAGGAGCATCCAGGAACTGAATACATTAAAATTTACAGGTAGTATATATTTTCGGTTAGGCAATAGAAGCCAATTTTGACATTTCCCCAGGTAAAATGCGTTATTTGTGTAGAGCCTTGTTCCTGGTATTTTTTTCTTTTTTTTTTCTAATCAGGTAGAATGAGCACGACGTTTACTTATCAAAACGGTATGTAATGTAATGTCACCGATAAGCTTCGGTGAAAGCTAAATAAACGATTAGATCAGTAGGCTATTAGATAGTGAAGAGATGGTTTTACTTGCTGACTTCTTAGGTTACTTTTAACTCCTAAAATACCGTAAAACAAGGTGGATCCTTCTGACTGAATCAGTAAATTTTCAAGCTAGTTATGCTCAAAGCTTCTGGATAGTAAACGTTCACATTTAGGCCAAAAGCATGGGTGTGAGTATAATATTGTGTGCCTGTTTTATGTTAATCAAAATTGCTTATATGAATGGCTCTCCCTTTCGTTCAATGGTCAGTACCAAAACCTTACCATTGTTTGTTTTTCTATTTTATTTTTTACTTTAGTCATAGCAGGAATGGTATAAAGGAAGGGCTGATGGGCACCGACAAAAGAGTGTCAATGATAACAGACCCCGTGTGGCAACGTACGTTTAAAATATGCTATATTAGGATATGGGATTAAACCTAATACATATGTGTGAAAAATAGCCTATCATGCTACGATTAGTCCAGGATGAGGCAGTTATGCATGCAACAGTTTTAAACCAGGGACATAAGAGGTTTGGAAGTTGAGGAAGAGCACTTCTTGAATCCAAGGCTAACTGGTGTAGCAATATCATGTTGAGCCTCCCTCCTCCATACCACATCTCACAAGGGCTGGAAAACCAATGCCACGTAACGTTACTGGGGGAAAATACAGTTCTTCTGATGTTGAATAAACTGCCCTGGAGCCAATTAAGCAAAATTTGCAGCTTCCCTCCCAGATGACCGTTTTCAAACTGTGGAATACGAAGTGAAAGTTAAACATGGATACTCCCAAGTCCTACTAACAGTTTAGGAGTTCGCGGTCTGGTCATAATCCGGTGCCAATTGGTTTCCCTAGGTGTAACCTATTTGGTTGTAATTTTGTTTCTTTTTTATATTTGGTCTTGTTTTAAGTGTGATTTCATTTAAATTCCGAATCCTATCTTCTGTTTGGGGGTACAGTGACTTGGACTGACTGACTAGGAAATTTCTTGTGCATGTTATGAAATAGACAGCCACTATTGGGTAATAAAAATCCCCATGGTAGAATCAGCACGACGTACGTCGCAGACAGTTGAAGGCTGCCACAGAACAAATTTTGGCCAAATTTCTGCCGTTTTGTCAATTTTTTTTACAGATTTTGACATTTCGATACACCATTTTAATCGTCTCGACGAGACCTTTCCATTGGTGGAATAGCCAGATCAATAGGATAAAACACTGAAAAGTTATTCCAAAAAACCAATAAACATGTGAGTAACCATATGATAAAAACAGATTAGCTGCAGGCATATTTTTTCCAACAATTGATTCTGCCTCTGGGAATTGAAAATTGGGACAGTTAGATACGGCTAGCCTAGATTGTTAATAGTTTAGACCAAGAGATAGGACTACATTTTACTACTCAGTACAGTGCCTAAACTTGGGAAAAAATCCAAGTGCATACTTGGTCTGACTCGAGCAGCTAGGGATCTCGGGGAGCTCTGTAAGCTCCGACAGTTGGGTCCAGGAATCTGTCTTGCTTTTTGTTATGTTTATACTGTAAAATGGACTTCAAACCCGATTCTTATGACACGGCCAGCAGCAAAAGAAACTTGGGAGTTCAAGGGGGCCCTTTCAGCAGTTTTGTATCATGACCAAATTGTAAACAACAGCTATTAGGCTAGCGCATAACTTACATTAAAATGGCGAGATCAACTAGAAGTTCGGGACGTAGCTCACCAGTTTACAGTACTAAAAAAAATACTAATATTACAGCAAGACAGATTCGTAGTAGACGAAATAGTCTTTGAAAGTAAACAAAGTTTATTCAGCTAGGCTCGGGATGGATCAGCAACAACAAACCTAACGGCGCCCATAACTGGGGAACGTATTAGTCCGGTCTGTTGGGGCCAATTTTTCATTTTCATTTTTTCGTTACACGGTGGACAAAAGCAGCATACTTCGTACAAACACTGTTTGGGGTATACAAAGCCACTGCCGAAGGGGTACCACCTGCTCACGACTCTGCAAGTAGTTTAATTTATGTTTTCACTTTATCCGAAAATCCTCACCTTTATTTTAGCTTATCGTGAGATATATGCTCATTCAATGCCCACAGTTTAACTGAGTTTCGTGCTACCCACAGTCTGCCCCCAGGCACTATCGTGTGAGC
>JAHWFP010140071.1:28405-90119 GCA_023313725.1 Lithobius niger | reverse complement strand
GTTTCCCCACCCTGTCCTGTTCCGCTGAGCTTTCGCGTCAGCAAATTGTATTTTATTAATAATAATAGCGAATAGTCAAACTGAACCAAAACGAAAATTTCTTTTTTTTTTTATTTGACGATTCGTTACTTTTTTTTTCCGCATGGGGGTACCGATCCCAACACGGCACCGCCACCCCCCCCCCCAAAAAAAAAAAACCTCTTTCCTTTCCCCATCCACAACACATGCCTTCCCTGCGTCAATGCCATTCGGAATGTGTTTTGTTTACTACAAGTGTATCTCAAGCTTGTGGTATCTGTAAAATTTCCGGTAATATCATCAGTTTCTGGCTGAGTAGGCTAAATTATCACATTTCATTCGTTGGTATTTCCCAGGTCATGAGGTCATGCGAAGATATTCCTCGGACCTTTACCCCGGTCCGTAGAGATGGTAGGTTTGGTAAACAGTAGCGGATGTATAGATCGAAAAAAAAAAAATAAATAAAAGAGATTGAGATGTTATGAATCATCTCTACTCGTTGCGTGATGTCTTTAATTTTTTTTTCTATCGTTATGTTTTTAATTTTATCTTCAGCTAACACTGTTTTTTTTTCCCGTTTATTCACAGGGAAGGCCTGGTGCGAGGCTAGGCGGTCGCTGGTCACGTGACGATCCCAAGAATCCAAGATGGCGGGCCGAACTCTTCCCGTTCCTTTGCTCAAGTGCCTTGACACCAAATTATAGCGGTTTTATTTCGGATTATGTGCCAAATTTTGTAAGTCAACTTGGGCCGGAGCCGCAGCCGAAACATACCATGATGGATGGTAAGGATTACGACGAAATTCGAAACATGACGCTGCTTTTCTTCTTGGACCGGTTGATGGATAAGGGCCAGCCGAGGACGCTGCACGACCTGTCCTGCCAGTTTGGTACCAAAGGGTTTTCGAAGGAGATGCGACAAATTGCCGGGGGCAGTCAATCTGGGTTACGTAAATTCCTTTCACAATATCCTTCATTGTTTACAATCGATGGCGATCAGGTACAGCTCACGTGTTACAATACCGGTGGCGACAATAACTCGGGCGATGGGTCCACGAACGGTGGCAGGTCAGCTGGCCGCCGGGACTACGTCGAAGAGGCTGTCGATTATTTTCGGGATAAATTAGCGATGTACGGGGTGGCTGAGGTACCCATTAAGTCTCTGTTAGGTCACCGGTCTCAGGCCACGCCCGAAGTCCGCCATCTCTCAGGCCAACATGTCCGGGAGTTTAAAGAGTTTCTTCAAAAGTATCCTGAGGTGTTCGTAGTTAAAGATGAACATGTCATCCTGCGTAAAAATTTAGAAGCGCTTCAAAATAGTGGCCAAATTAGTTCTCCCGGTGCCCTCGAGTATGAGACCATCGATCCCCACGTCATGAGTCAACTCTTGTCCCTATTTGTTGAAACCATTCAAACAAAGGGACCCATGACTGTGGAACACCTCTTCGGCCATCTGAGCACGCAATGCCCCCGCGAGCTCTGGCAGAAGATGGTCAAGAACCCTCAAGACTTGTCCACCTTCTTGAAAATGCACTCCAACACGTTCCTGGTACAATCCAATATGGTGACCCTTATCTTCCCTATGAACAATAACAACATCTCAACCCTTCCGTATACGGCTCCAACCTTCACTCCATCCACCATCATCACCAACAATAGTCCGTCACCGCCGCCGCAAATGATGTCGCCGCGTCTTCAGCACCCACAAGGTCCACAGAGCTTCAAAGACCGAGTCATGTCTCACGTCATGAAGGCTGTGGCTGAAAATACGGCTATGGAACAGCGCGGCGTGACCTACCCCTGCATTATCGACAACGATAACTTCCCCGAACTAACTCAAATGCGAATTCTAAAGTCAGTCAAAATTATCACCAAAATGCGAGATTGTCTACAAGTGGTGAAGCAGCTTCTGAGTGCCAATCCTCCCGTCGTGTCTCTCGACGGCGAAGGAGTCAACTTGGGTCCCAGCGGCCCAATGACCCTCCTGCAAGTGGGCACCTGGGAAGGACAGGTGTACCTCTTCGACCTCGTGTCAAATCCTGATCTCATTGGCGAGGGTGGGCTCAAGACTCTACTGGAGTCATCCAGTATAACGAAGGTAGGCTGTGTAAATAGGGTGATGGTGTACGTATGTTTGGAAATTGTATTTATTGTAAACTTGGTTTATACCGCAAGTGAGCGTCGTGCGACAATTTCACAACTGAAATTCTGTGCACAATTTCTAGCCCAACATATTGCGAATGTCTGTTAATTTGATGAAGCTTATTTTTGCACAAGTTCTCACATAACAAATGTCTTGCTTCGTAGCCTAGGCTGTGCCGAATTATGGGGATGGGGTCGTAAAGACCTCTGCCTGATGCTAAGGTCCGACTTCCTAGCCTATTGAAAACGGATTATTATTGCCAACATAATTTTAATAGGCTGCATCTAAATCTGCCTTTGGTACCTTGGTTACCCAACGAAACTGCTGTGATCCGACAAATCATGCAATTTTTTTGTAGCCTGCACTTTAAAACTTTAAAAAACACTTTACCAGCTTTACCAGACAATTTTACATTCTGAACAGACACGTTTTCATTGTGGATAGGCTATCGGACACTGGTAGATTTGGCATGTATGGCCCTTTTTATTCTTACCTTTTTTAAATTTATTTAGTTAAGATTTCATTGCCTAGATTTTCTGAGATTATGAGTTAAGTAAAAAGTTATGTTAATTTCTGTTGTGTTGAAAAATGGAGTTTTAAAAGCCCCAGAAGCAAAACAATTGTCAGGGGAAAAAAAGTTGTCTGCAGCTAGCCCAGGTAGGCTACTCTGCGGTTTTTTTCCGTATGGTTACCCGCATACTTATTTTTATTGAATAACGTTTTAGGGCTTTGCCCTATTGACCTGGCTATTCCAGGCCACCAATGAACTTCTTGCAAACAAAAAAAAAAAACAGTCCCCTTCTTTCGTCCTTTCCAAAACACAAGAGTATACTACCATTTGGAGAGGCCTAAAGAAGACAACCGTTTTTTTGCTTGCTAGAATTCACCGAAAATTCCCACTTGAATTTTACACTGAACTTTGGTTTGCGTTTCAAGGTGAAAGTAAGTTTATGAAAAACCAAAGTAGACGCACATACTTGATAATTTCAATCTGTCAAAAATGACGAAACTGCAGAAATTAGTCCATGCCGGGATTCTGCCGATTCTGCTACTGGTGTTTGGCTACTAAGCCTATCAGTTTTTTTGAGAGCAGCCTACCGGCAATAAAAACCCTGACTTTCAGGTGTAGGCCTAGCATGGTGTAAATTGTTTCTAAAGAAATGCAGAGCCTAACCCAAAGCACTAAATGCACTACACAATTTATGTAGGCTAATGAGATGTAGCCTACGGCACAAAGAAGAAGTTAAGGATTTGGCTGACCCCTTGGGAATTTAACATCTGTGCCATTAAAACTATAATACAGGCTTCATCTACCGTAAGTGTGTAAAAACAAATTTTCGTTCTTTAAAGCAAGCTCCTAGACAAAATACGAACTAACCCTTTTGTGTACAAAAACTGTTTAGGCTATATTTTGCCCTGGCACTGATTTCGAAAAGGGTAGCCTAGTTTATCTATACACGTTTAGTGTATAGGCTACTGTACGGCACCTAGGCTGTAGGCAACCCTTCCCAATGTTGGTCGCCACTCTCCATTTGGCAAGTGGAAATCAACGGTTGGCGACTTGGAATTTAGCCTTACTCTCCAAATGGGCGACTAGCTACAGAGCATGTCACTAAGAAAGGAGTAGGCCTATTTCTGGAACCGTATGAGTTAGAGATGAGTAAGATGAGTGAGACGATTTGCGGCGTTATGCTCAGATTTGAGGGCTAGCCTATAAAACTGGATTTTCCCCTTTAATACTGGAGTTTAAGAAAATTGCACAATTTTGTTAATGCATAAATTAGAGAAACCTTGCATCATACAAAACGTATTTGATATGTGGCGAGTGCTTTGTAAGGTCTACTGGCCAACTGGCGACTGCTACTAGATTGACATTCGAAAGGAAGGGCGGTAGGCTTAGGTAGGCTATCCAACCCAAACTGTTAGCCTTTCTTACAATGTTACAGTCAGTCCCTGCCAACTGCACCGACCACTGGTAGTCTGTACTGCCGCTAACCTTCACGAATGTGAATTTTGTGCATTCGCCATTGTCCATTACCTCCAAGTAGAAACAATTTTAGGGTGTGGGGCTGCTACTTAATATTGTTTGCATTAAATCAATTCGGCTAAGGAGGCTAGCAACAGTATTGCACACTTGGTTGGAGAGCCCCACAGCAAACCCCTTGTTTGTGCCTAATACTATAGGCCTATGGGTGATAGACCTGTAACAAAAGCATTGGGATTTGTGAATTAGTGGCGAGTTCCACCTGTTTGGTAAGTGGCGACCGACAACGGTGAAGGTTGACTTCGGCCTGACTGAATTGCTTTTCCTTTGGTACAGAGACCCTATGGAAAAAAAAAGTTATCAAGTTTTTTAGTACTACTGTTATTGGCGCAGAAGTCCACCGTCAATTATTGGTGATCAGGTTGGGCAGCTTGGCAGTTAAAATATATTTGGCCTGTGAACTAGTAAAAAATCTGTCAATCCCCGAAGCAGAATCGTCGCGGACAGTGGAAGGCCACTGCGGACAAATTTTTCCCACATTTCTGCTGTTTCGTCAATTTTTGACCAGTTTTGAATTTGCGCTACACCATTTAAATCTTCCTGTCAAGACGTTTCCATTGGTTGAAGAACCACCAAAGCTGAGAAACATTATTCGGTAAAAACACTAAACATTTGGGTAATCTGACATTTGGAAAATACACTGTCGTGGGACTTAGTCTTTTTCATGTGTAGGCTATGACAAAGCACAATTTGATTATGTCGCAGACAGTGGCAGATAGTTCTACTGATGGACTGTCAATGTGCCTACAACCTACACCTCCATCAGCAAACACATTATTGTCAGAATTTCTGTGTTTACCTGGCCTACTAGCCAATAGCTAGTAGCAAAATATAGCCTATGAATCAATAAGTAAATAATGCAATGTCAATAGAGATGTAGGCAAACTTTTCGTTGTGGGGTCACTGGCCAGGGTAGAGGTGTCTCGAAAAGGTTGTTGCCGCCATGTAGTATAAGTAAAGTTGTTACCCCCATCCCCTTAAACGTGTTTAAACCAATAGCGCGAAATTCAAAAAGAGCAATAACAGGTGAGAAGAGTGTTCTTGGACATCGGAGCCTGAAGAATGCAAAAGATTTTGGAAATGTTTTTCTCAAATAATATCTTGAAAATTCATTCTTGTGAACTTCATTGTGTAACACTAGTTTGGTAAAAGTGTTTTATTGTTTAAAAGACAGTTTGTAGTTTTTGTACTGATGTAATTTTTTTAAGCCATTCCATTAGCATGCTTACAAATCGAGCATCCTATCAGGAAACCCGAAAAACCTATTTAATTTACCTAGGCTATGTAATAGTTTCCTGTGTTGTTGTCTTGATCCTGCATTCCCGGTTTCCTCATTAGGCTGCCTTACCTAGTAAACAAAATCTCTCACGTCAGCTGTATCGGTATCGAAGCAGTCGATAACTGCTGTGTTTAGATGAAAATTCGTCTCAATTATGTTAAATTTTGGTTAGGCGTATCAGGGGTCGAATTTCCAAATTTTGATCCGGGTGCAAATTTGCACCCCGAAATCTGTTACTGGGTTGCAAACAAAGTCTTTAGAGTGCGAAACCAAAATGAAAACCCAATACTGTGGTCTCCTATTTTATAGCCATCAAAAATTCTAACATTCAGCATCTCAATAATATACTGTTTCCTGCACTTTGCTTAAAACTGATTTAAACTTCACTATTCAACTGAAAAACCTACACCTATAGTTTAACCCAATGTAGTAAAAAAGGAGTTTTAACCTCTTTGGAAAGAATGGTGTTATGGGAAATCTAATTCCAAATTTAAAATGCAGCAAACGCAAGTCTGTATAATCATTGTTTTCAGCTCTTCTACAGGTTCGATCGAAAACTTCCATTCAATTATGTAAAACCTAAAATGGGATATGAAGGCCAGATTATTGAGGGAAATAGTGACACAGGTTTCATTGCTCTCCTTCGAGTGGCTGAGAAGCTACGATTTTTTTGTACAACTCAGTTCATTTATAAGCTTATATTTATTACTTTTATCAAGACATACGCTAACCAAAATTGCAGCAAAAATTCGGTCGGGAGTTTGTGCTGCAATTTTGGTGTGCGTTTGTCTTAATGATGAATGTAATTAATCGTTTAAAAAAACAAAGACTATCGCTCAATCATGGGTAATATAGTAGCCTACATATTCTCTTTTCAAAATTGATGTAAATATTAGTTGTGACTGTGTTTGAAACCAAAACAATGTATAAGCCTACTTTTAAGTAACAGAACAGTGCCACTGGCGTACTAAAACGGGAACTGAAACTTAACCGTCACATTTATGGTCAAGTTTACATCAGCAAAAAAATGGTGAAACTATTGTATTGCAGACACTACAAAATGCCATAATATGGGAGGAACTAGTTTTTACCTGGGCGGTGGTAAAAACCAGACCTGGTAAATACCGTGCCAACCCTGAAATTGGTAGAAAATCATAAACGTTACAGTTTGCGAAACAGAAAAACCCACAAATGACAATTCAGCAGAGTAGTAGCCTAGTGCTTGGTCAGTTAAAGTTTGGTAACACCTTCCTAAAAATTGTTATCTTATTTTCAATATTGATTGACTTTAAAGCTACTTCACTTTCAGCGTAGTAACTTATTCTAATATTCCTGGACTTGTTGTTTTATTTTGGTGCAGCCTAGTTGTCAGTTTGGTTAAAAGTGCTTGGCTGTGTTCAAAGATCATTGAACCTTAACCGTCCATGCCAGAAATGTGTTAGAACATAATATGGGCACGTTATCGCTTTGAAAGGAATGGAAAATCAATATTGCAACTTGGCATATCGCACGATCATATTTTCCTTTTGTTCTCTAAGCAGAACTTTTGCTTGTGTCGTGAATAGTGATGGACTATAAAAGACTGACAACGGAGCTTCTCTGCACTCAAGCTTCACTAATGATAATCCTGCCACAGTAAAAATTTTCCCACTTGCCAGATACAACATTTTAGCCCAATTTCATCAAATTTTAATAGTTTGCACTAATGCACCAGGTAGGGAGGAGCCAGCTGAAATACTGAGCTGTTAATTTGATAACCCTTTGAAGTTCTGAATGCAGCACTGCAGACCACTTGTGTCTAGTTAGTAAGTACTGTTGCTGGGGTGTGGCCGAGTTTACATGAAAAATTCTAAAACATTAATATCCAAGAGTTGACATAGTTACTAGATAAGATCTAGGGTATCTTAAACGTTGAGAAGATCCAAATTTCTCGATTAAGCAAAGGTAGACAATTTGTTCCGAACTGAACGTGAAAATTACAGGGCGGCGTTCTACCTGGAAAACCGTGAAAATTCAGGGAATTTGATAAACATCTCTTATTTCACTCTTATTTTAGTTTTAAAACCTTCACTTTATTTCAGTTAAAACTATCATGTTCGTTTTGTTTCATTTCTGATAAAGCAAAAACTCCTTTAAAAGCCTTATGTAGGCTAATGCGTGTTTTGTAGTATGTTTCTAGTTTTCCTTAGATTGTGGCCTTCCTACTCTTATACCACTACCAGTTAGGAAAGTGCAATTTTTGATTTAGCGATGCGATGTAGCCTAGTTGTTGCGATTTGAGTGAAATTTGAAAGAGAAAAATTTAGTCCTGTGCTACATCTTCTTTCAACCAACAGAAACATAGGGGGCAAATATCAGTAATGGTCTGGAAAACCTGTAAAAATCAGGGAATTTCATCATGAGGTTTTGTACGCCGCTGTGAATTAGAAAATGTGTACCTTTCCTGTTTGATAGGCATGCAGTGGTTTTTGCCTTTTAAAATAATTATGTAAGCTTGGCACACACACACACACACACTGGACACAGTATAAAATAACTTTTAGTCAAAACGCGGCACCAAAAACTGACCAAGTCACCAGCAAAACCTTGCAAAAACTTGGCAAACCTTGCCAAACTTGCAAATTTTTGCCGACCTTCCTAGTTGTCTTCTTCTGGCTACAGCCCAAGAGACTTCAGTCTTCTACTCTCTAACGAACTTTTAAGCATTCAAATTTCCTTCCACTTCACAGTCAACCAAAGTATTTGTTCCGTACTGAAGGTTTTTCGTTTGGTCAAGGACACACAAACACTGCACAACAAAAAAAGGAATATTTACAAAAGCTTAGTTGTCTTGCTAGATCCGCAGACGACGATGAGTTTGGCCATATCCCTTGCTCAAAAAGGATAAAACTGGTAGCCTAATTGAAGTAAAATTTTAACTAGTTTTCATTACTATATCATTATAGAAATTATAGTAAAATATGGGCGAATTAACGTGGGCATACATGCTGAATCTACCGAAGTATCTAGTATCCAGGATGTAAAATTGCCTGATTAAAATTGTATTATTAAGTTTAGTGCAAAAAAATTACGTGATTTCTCGGATGAGGGTGATTTCATTGGGTATCCTAGGTATGTCCTAGGTATCCAAGGTGTGTTAGATTATGCACGTGCGAATGTGTGTTTCTCTTGTTATTTTTTTTTCCCAGTATTCTTCTAAAACCATTAAAAAAGTTGAGACAAAAACCCCTGCAAGATTTGGGTTCATTGGGCCAAAAAGGAAAAAAAAAAACAAGTTTTGTCCTAAAATTTTGCAAAATTCGACTTGTCCCATGGTAACCAGGTTACTTTTATTGCTGAATTTTCTCGGACCCTGCCATAATGTGTTATGGTTTATGTGGTGGTTGTGTGGATTTTAATTTGATTTGTCCCCAGCACCACATTCTGTAGGGTTGTTGACAAGTGCGGAGTGGAGCAACTGCACATTCCATTTTGTGTAGGCCTGTGGCAACTTTTGGATTCTTGCCAATTTAAAGCTTAGTTCAGCAGAGGAAAGAAAGCTTGGTAACAGCTGGTGTATTAGTTTCAATGAACCGAGCTCCCGAGTCTGACCCAAGCTTTGTGACATTAACACACGCACCTATCCCGCTCTTCGTAAACGTACCTTTGCAGTAATAATAAAAGGCAAGTGTGCCAAACCATAACAGGGTTCCCACCAACCTGGAAAATTCGAGGAATTTAAACTACCTTTGAAACTCGGGGGAATTCTCCGAGTTTTTACCGAAAACCTGGAAAACTCGAGGAAAAAATTAAGCTTTTAAATAATGTATTTCCCATCTAAAAGCTTCAGCCTTTTTAACACTAAACTGGTAAAATGTGTTAAAAAATTTCTTATTAAAATTACGGTAAATAGCCTGGAAAAATGACTTCATCTACTGCTTTGATTTCAGTATTTTGGTGGGAATCCTGCATACAGTTTACAAAAAATATAATAAGTTAGCTGGTGAAAACATTGTCTCTATAAATTTTACGTGAACCGTGAATGGTAGTGAGCTCTCGCAGTTGAAGGTCCGTTAGTTTCTTCAAATTGTAGGTGGTGTTGGTGGTGAAGTTTAATTGCTATTTTCTTTATAGGCCTACCTTTAATTTTCACGCTTGAGTTGGAGAGTTTTTAAGGAAAATATTTTTAATGTTAACGTTCGTTTATAGTTAGGCCTAGCGTTAGTCTAGCCTGATCGCTATTGGTTAACCCATTCAGGCTTAAGACCATAAGCCTAACCCGCTGTTCACAAGGGACACTTACTCGAGGACTTCATATACTGATGAAAAAGGCCATTCTAGGAACCGCCGCTGAAAGATGATGAAATTGTTAAAAGCACAAATAAAAGGCAGGAGCAGCCTGCACGAGCGGTGGTGGCTGTTCCAGCCTTTTATTTGTGCTTTTAACAATTTCATCATCTTTCCACCCCACCACCGCCACTCAAAAGTTGGACAGCCATTGGCGTATATAGCTTTTCACATTTGGGATCTGATTAGGGCAAAGTGTACATTTTCTTTTGGATGGTCTTATCTCAGCCTAGCCTAGTTGCGGGAAAAATATCTTGGTGATGAAAAAAAGTCAATGCAAGACTACCATTCTTCTTTAACATCTATTGAATGTATTTTGGACATTATCTCAGCCCTCGGTTCTCAAAATTGGGTGGTCCCCAGAGTAGGCTTTCCGCACTGTGTCAGAATCGGACCAACGTGTGACGCTAAATCGTAAGTATGGCTGTGTTGCAGTATGATTTATCCTGCATTTTTTATCCTGCATTTTTTTTTTGCAATAATTTTATCAAAATGTAACCGATTTTGTTGTTCAAATGTACACCATTTGAACCTTTTTTAAAATAGTTTTTGAATGGTGCTGTTCTCAAGACGTTCAGCTGGGTCTTTCTCTAGTTGTTTAGCAAAAACAACCAATAAAGAGTCTTGAAAAAAAGGTACAAGGTCCTGCTTGTCGCAGACCGACTGAAAATATTTTGCTTCCGGGGTTTTCCATTACTAGACTTTTTTTCTTCTTAAAATTGCCAATTTTTGTTAGGTTCAATACAAAGTACTTGTTTTACTAGCATTTTATAATTATCTTTATTATTATTATTTGCAATTTTAAATCTGTTAAACTAATATCGAACCAATAAAACTTGAGTGAGTCTTCCTGTTACGGATTTTTAAAAAAATCGGAGAATTAGAGGCCGGGAGGAATATTCCGCCCTTCCCTCCCTGGCCAGTCCGCCACTGTAAAAATAGGACATCATTCGCTTTGTTCATTAGTTCAATAAGAAACACCACCACAAATAAGCGTAATAAAATACTGTAATATATCGCACCCGGAAAGCAGTGAGGCTATGCGCGCCTCTTATTCAATGTACCGTCCAGATTCCGCCGTAAAAATTCGGTGCACCATCCAGATTACCGCTAAAGGCAAGTGACGACTCACTTTGTATTGTACTTTGCGATAAGAGAGGAGCCATCTCGATGTCCACGCATAGTCTCCAACCGACAGCAATTTGAAGAGCTGACTTGCCGAAATGCTCAGTTACACGCCGCAATGTTTCGTACGAGCGCACACCTTTACGACGACATTTGGCTGACATCGTATACTATCGGGCGACGGGTTTTCGCTTAAGGACCTCGTTAGAGGTTATTATACTTCAAACGTCTTATGTATATTCTGTAGAGCATAATACCTTTTGAACTTGCGCAATGCAAGTGACCCATCCACATACTTGAATTTTGCCGGATCGAAATTGAACAAATGTGTCTGGCTTTTGAGATGTCGCGGACGTAAATCACATTCACCCGTTTTTTGTCCACAACCGCATTAATTCGACGTGTGACACGTCGAATTAAAAAGGATTTGGAGAAATGGCCCACAGGAGAATGTTGGGGAAAGTCTGGCCAACATGGTCTCAACATTTTCTAATTTGGAAAAAAAAATTCCATAAATTCTCACCATACATATTATTTGCCTATAATGTAACTAACCTAGCAGACTGGAAAAAAACATCAAATTGTTTTCCTTTTGTTGGCTATTTCGTACCAGTCGCGAAAGAAAAAATACCGTAATTTGTTTTACGGGAAACTTACTTTGCATTGCTAATCTAAAACTGAATTGTTCTGCTTCAGTTTTTCTAGACAGATTTGCTTTGGATGAGCGAGTGGGAAAACATTAAAAGAATTCCTTCCTACTCCAGACTTTTATTTCGTGTTGTGGGCATGAATGCCTTGAGACATGTTTATGCAGTGAGAATGTTGTAGTCTAAAACTGGTGCAGTAAGAACATACTTAGAATGCTTCGTCTGAAACTGGAGTCCTGTGTAAAATCTAAATTAGGAACTTCAGTGCCTTCTGATTCTACCCGGGAACTGAAAATACAGTACTGTACACAAAAATAAAACTACTGTTTAAATTATTGTTGCATGCATGGTAGTTGTCGTATCGGTAAAAACAGAGATTGTTGCGAACTTTCAGAACGCAGGCGCCTTTCTTATCTGACTAACAGGTGGGAGTAAGCTTCTAAAAGTTTACTAACCGTATGTAAACGAAGCGCATAGGCCTACAAACTGTAGGTTTCAATTTCAGGTTGTAATGCAAAAGTTCAACAACAATGATTTTTCAACAGTGATAAAATAGTATATGTGTTCTGCCACCCGTGACTACTGATGTTGAACTTCAGTAATTCTGCCTAAAACTTATGTTTCAATCTGAAGTACAAACGAGAGTTTGGTGTAAGCGTGTATACTTCTGTGGCTGCTGATTAAAGAATGTGTTAGCGTGCATTTGCTAAATTTATTTGTAGCTCATAACAAGACTTTCGCCATAGTATAACTGTCTGATGGCCGTAAGTATTGCGCAGGTTTGCATTTGCAACTGTCATTTTTCATGTTCGACAGTGCTGAAGGTTATTTTTAAAGATTGGAAAGAAAAGATATCAAGTGAAAAAGTAAAAACTACAGGCTTGTTTTTAGGTTGAAAATAAATGTCTTACTATTTAACAATAATTGTAATTAGGACGAAAGGTTTTGTTTGCAGTTGTCAGTATGTTCGAAGGTCGTGATGTTCCAATGCGTTGGTAACTGAAAAACAGCAAGTATTTGGTATTAGCCAAACATGATTTTGGGTGAATAACAATGCTTTGTATTCGGCCTAATAATGTTATTCGGTACCGTATTTGGCCCTAGAGTACAGCGCACAACGTTTGAGCCGCTATTTTGGTTTGTGAACACTGCTCACAAAACTGTTTTCAGAGGTGTTCTGCTTTTTAATTATTTTGATACATCCTAAAACCAATTACCCCCCCTCCCTCCTCTGCCCCAGGGCTTCCCAGGTGGGCTCTGAGACGTACATTCGATCAACGTGTGCATCTTTTTATTCTCCCAAATGCTTCTTTTCCTACGTCAATTGGACAGGTAATTGGGGTGGGTGGGGGGGGGGTCACACTTTTGAAACACTGTTAAGCAGTGAGGTGTTGGTTGGAAAATTTTAATTTAATAGTATATCTCAGTTGAAAAGCAATAATCACACTGCATTTTTATTTTTAAACAAGTTAGCAGAGAAATTTTGTATTTGTTCAGTCATCCATGTAAGAAATTCTTATATATATTCCTGGTAAAGGGCATTCATTATTGCTGACGGCATTGATAATGTTAAAATTCAGTTCATTTAAAATTTGTTTTGGTGACTGCTGCCGCATCCAAAAGCTTGGATTTTGTTTTATATTTAAAAAATATTTTATAGGCTTCTAACAATTTTTAATTACTAGGGTAGCATACTTCAAAAAAACTAAAGGCAAAATAATGGAAAAATGAACTAAGCCCTGAGCCGGTTGGGAGGGAGGGGGCACTACCGCATGTTCAACACTTGAGGGAGTAGCCCCGGAGAGGCCGCAAACAATTGAGTCAGCATGTGAAAAGACGGAAAATACACATAACGGTGAGCAAATGTCTAAAAAAAAAAAAAAGTCCCCAATCTTATGGTTTGATTGGAGCCCCCAGAATTGTGGTTGTCGACGAAAAAAGATGTAAGTCCAACTCTCAACCAACAGTTTTTTTTTTCATGGTAAAATGTGTCGCGCCTAGAATCGCCATTGAAATCAAATTCACGTAATTGTACATTGCACAATAACACTTGACTGTACTTTTTCTTCTTGTGGTTAGTCTAGCATTTTTCTAAGTCTGTAAGTTTCTTCCGTTCCGTGTTCTTGCAGGCCTAAAGCTCGTGTTGTTTGCCCCACTAGGAAGAAGTTAGGGACTCTGGTGTGAAGAAATTTTGAAAGTATTTCTCTTGAAGGATTTTATTTTGTTTTGCAATTGTCCATTAAAGCTAGGCCTAGTTAGCTAGTCCACCAAACTAAACTTTTACAATTTTTCCTCAAATAAAGTACAGTCTGGCCCAGTACCAAATTCTCATCTC
This sequence comes from Lithobius niger, assembly GCA_023313725.1. NCBI lineage: Eukaryota > Metazoa > Arthropoda > Chilopoda > Lithobiomorpha > Lithobiidae > Lithobius > Lithobius niger. The sequence goes on along the minus strand of JAHWFP010140071.1, from coordinate 76,203 downwards.
AAGTATGGTCAGAGCGAGCTGTATGAAGACATTGCATAGAAAACTTGTAGCGTAGGTGAAATGTGGTGAATAGCAGCCTAGAATGTTTTTTTCTTTTGCGAGTTTTTAACGAGATTATACAGGCTGGTAATACACAACCTTTCTGTTCCTACCAAGCAAATCTTGAATAACTGGTTCAGTGTGTTGGTTTAGTCAAGGGCATCTAGTTTCATCTGTAAACTATCACTTCAGTGATGAACAAGCTTTTGACAAAATTTCGAAGTGTATTCTCTGAAATTTAATTATTGGGTGTAGACAGTTTTGTAATTTTGCTTGGCACTTTTATTTTACTTGGGCTGTGAACTTCAAGCCACAGATGGCTATGCATGGATGAAAACAGATTCAATGTCAACTCTCCTTGCCTCGGGGCTGAACATGCTGTTTTTGGTCTGGAGATTTGTTGGCAATAGCTTTTGCCTGAAGCAACGGAATTGCATGAATAAACATGTCCTTTCACATGCTTGCATATTTTAGCCGAGATTGGGTGCTTGGACCTTTGAACAGCAATCTGTTTGCCAAAATTGTTGGATGTGTTATAAATGTTGTAGGGTGTTTTTTGTTTAGTTTTTTTTTTTTTTGTCTGAACCGTAACAGTTACACTTAGGTTTGTTACCCGTGCTAGCTGCTAAAATAGGGGGAAGACCTAACTTGCATGTTTATGCAATATGCATATGTTCGGTTTACTTAATATCCATAGCCGAAGCCGAGACTGCAGCAGATCCTTGTTTATTTTGTTTGCCACTTCCTAGAAAACTTGAACCTGTTTGAAAGAAAACCCAATCGGTAAGAAATAACCAAATTAATGAGGGAGGAATTAAACCAGTTAAAATTAAATGACGAAGGATTAGTTTGATATGATTTTTCACACGATTGTAAGGTAAAGTACATTTTACCCTCCTACTTTCATTGATGCAGCGTTCAACGTAATAATTTACAGGTAAATCAACCTTTTGCTTTTTAACTATGTGAAAAATGAATTGAAAAACCGGGGGAAGAGAGTAGATACATGTAAGCCATTCAATTAAAAAGATAACCGTCAACTCATTATGGGAGGGGAGGGGGTGATCGAATAATTAGCATGTCTCATCAGAGTTTGTACGAGGTGCTTGAAGTCTTCAAAAATGCTTGAATTTAAGAAAAATTGCAAGGCCTTGAATTTGTTAGCTGCATCCTTGAAACTCGTGGATTTTTTTTTTTGTCCTAATTTAAAATAATGCATCTTTGCACTTGTCACATGGTTGCATATGGGATAAAAAGCAAATATGCGTAAATTTTCAGCAAACTATCTTTTGTTATTTTTGAATGCCGGAAACTGACTAGTAGTGTCTATTGGCAGTTCAGTTGCGTTACTTCCGGTTGTGAGAATAGCTCAGTTGCGCTTGCTGCTGCTTTCTATAGTTCTTTAAATGGTTCCTGGCCTGGAAGAACTATTGAAAGAAGTAGCGAGCGCAACCGAGATATTCTCACAACCAGAAGTAACGCAATTGAATCGCTGATAAATACTACTCTATCCGTCGTTTGAAAATAGTAAGTGATAGCTTGCTGAAAATTCACACATTTTCTCGTTATGTAATCGTGTGCCAAAGTACAAAGATGGATTACACACCATGGGTAATAACAATAATGTCCTAGCTTTGTTCAAGATAAGGCAAACTTGCAATTTGTTTTAAATAACTTGCATCTTTTTCATAAAATGATGTTGAGCTTACCGTTTAACTGTCGTTCTATGTGTGTTCCTCAGTTGTTTACTGGGCTCTTGCCATAAATGTAGGGGGGAAAAGCTGCGGACTAGTCTAGAAAAAAAACTGATGGGTAAAAAGAGGAAGAAGAAAAAAGTTTATTGGTGAAACTCCTTAACCTTCCTGGTGAAATTCGAGTCCCTAACTCAACTTAATTTATAACGGTAACAAAAAAAAACACAAACAACCATTTCTTCTCCTCTGGCTTTTTTCTCTGCGTATGACTAAACCATGAACCTTTTAGTGTTTGGTGAGATGATGTTGGCTCTTCACTACTGTTGAAACTAAACAGCCTTATTTGAGTAAGCGGATTAAGAAAGATTTAAAAAAAAAAGTTATTAATCTTGGAAAAATCCTTGAAAAATGTTATTAGTTTTGGAAAAAAATGTGAAAGTGCTTAAATTGTTTGTATGTAGTTGTGTATGAACCATGTCTTGTGTGCCACATGTCCCAGGTTCATGTGTGTCATCAGCCAATCCGCGTGCATTCGGGAAGAAGTATTGCTGAAATGGACCTGTGTCGCCTGTGTTGTGGAAAAGATCTATGAATTTTAACAAAATTGTGTCACTCCGTTCCCATATAACCTTAGCAGTTAGAAAAAGTTTAGAAGTGGTTATTTCTACTTGTCACACGAAAATATCTGGCAGGATAGCCTAAATATTATGCGATGTAGCGTCACCGCCGCACTCGTGCTGCTTAAAGTCACACTAATAAAATAAGAAAGAACTAAACATCTACCTCAACTAAAATCATAACCAGAACCATGAGCTCTTTAACACCTGTGCCAGCAGCCGAGCAAAGAAGCTGCCCGATCTATCTTAGTGGTGGGACAAGACCCACATATTATACAGTGAAGTGAAAACTTGCTGCTTCTTGGCCTTCACACGTGAAAGAAATGCAAGTAATTTTAATATAAGGAAAACTATTTCAGCTATCTTATTTCATTACCAGAAAGTGTGTATTCTCACGATACCATTAATGCCAACTGTATGCTGCAATTAAGTGTAGGTTAAATAGTACCTTGGGATTTTCCAAGTTTCTATTTCTTGCCAAGACGCACGTTGCTTTTTTTTTTACTCGTCTTTGTGTGCAGGGATAAGCAGTCTGTATATGTAGGCTACTGAGGAATGTTTTTAGCTGGTGCATATTGTAAGAAAACATTCCGAACTAGTAAAACTAATTTTTTAACAACAAGCACAGACACTAGATTAGACATTTGTCTTGTAGGTATGGTTACTTAATTTTTTTCAATTCTTTTGCTTCACTATTAAAGGTATTACGGAAATTTCGAAAGTGTAAATAAGAAAAAAAAAATACATGTGGCCTAGACTATAATTAATAAGTAGGCCTACCTTGAAACTTTAATGTAGGCCTATTATCAATTTGGCAACCAAATGGAATCACAAATTTAGATTTTTGGTTCCTCAAACTGCATTACCATAGGTCATCAAGGTTTTATTCTTGACTTGGTGGTTGAGAAAATAACGTTATGTATTAACCTGGTTACAGTGGGGCAGGGTTGGATTTTGCTCAATTTTGGGGCAAAATTTGGTCTCAGTGGACCAAAAATAAAGGTTTTGCAATGTGTGTCCTCCCCACCCAACTCCATGGGTTTAAGTCAAATATTACAAAAGATAAAATAAGGAAACGCCAAAAGAAACTGACACTTGTTGTTTGCTCCATGTTGCTCAGTGTTCGTGATGAGCGCGAACAAATCAATTCTCTACCTCATCCCTTCTATCCTATCTTAACGCCTCCACGTCCCATCTCTTGCCAAGCAGCAGAGCAAAGTTTGCAATTTTACTCAATATTCTGGGGCAATTTTGCCTTCATTTACTGGAGCATTTGGGAGGTCCTCGATTCCTCTCCCCCCGCCCCCCACTTTGACTGAATTCATTGTGTCAAGTGTAAAATAGTTGTCTCTTAAATTCTCATTATGTCTTTCTTTACCACTAGGTTGTGCATGACTGCCGCAACGACAGCGGAGCCTTGTATCATCAGTATGGAGTCACGCTACGGAATGTGTTTGACACTCAGGTGCGTATTTTTTATACTTATCGTCTAACAAAAAAAGCCAGCTTCAGTTTTTCATGGCATATCTTCACGCGTCAAGCTGATTTTCTAATGCCAACGAAAACATATTACTTGCCTTTTATGCATTTCCCTCCTTTGCGATGCTCAAACCCTAGCGAAACTTGTTGGCTTCACTGCCTAGCTAGTATCACTCCTTCTGCGCATGCTTGGGCGCAGGCCTCCTTATAAAAGTGTCTGATCCGGATCATGCTTCAGGGTGGTGTTCTACCTGGAAAACCAGGAAAAATCAGGGAATATAATAAATATGTACCGAAATTCAGGGAATTTTGGAGTTTCCTCGAAAGTCTTTTACCTATAAAGAAATGCTAATTCGGATTTTATTTTTTTCGTCTAAAACTTTCGCTTTTATTTCAATCCAAACTTCATGTCCTTTTAGCTTCATTTCTGATAAAGTGAAAACTCCTTAGGCCTAAGTAATGCGGACCTAAGTGCGTTTCTAGTTTTGTTCAGATTAGGGCTTACTCTTTACCAATACCAGTTAGGGCAGTGCAATTTTTGATTTAGCAAAGCAAGGCGATATAATTATTGCAGGGTTCATACCGACCTGGAAAGTCGGGGAAAATCGGGGATATGAAATACGGTCAGGGAAAGTCGGGGGGGAAAATGGAAAATTGGCAAAAAGTCAGTGATAGTCAGGGATTTTTTTAATTTAAAAAAGGGGGCAAGAAGGTAGTAGCAAAGCAAGTGGAATTTGCAAGACCACACGGTTCATTATAAAAACGAAATTCTAAAAATGAAAAAAAGGTTCTAAAAAACCCAGTTCATTCTAAAAACGAACTGTTTTTTTTAGCACCTTTTTTTTTTCATTTTTAGAATAAACCGCGTGGTCTCGCAAATTCCAGTTGCTTTGCTACTACTTTCTTGCCCCGTTTTTTAATTTAAAAAAAAAATTGGGGAAAATGTGCAGTTGCCTTCCAGATGAAGTTTGGATGCCAGGCTTGCAGAGTGAGCAGTTGACTCTGTGTAATTAAAAAAAGAAAATTAAAAGTAGAAGTGTTTTGGGCAGGGATATTTGAAGAAATAAGTCAGGAAAAGTCAGGGATATTCATTTTCAGATATGAGTATGAACCCTGTATTGCGATGCGTGTGAAATGTGAGCTTGATTTACCCAATCAGGCTCCTATACGCAAGCGAGGTCGGCATGGTACGACTCCTCATCACCCGAAGATCCCTTTTCCTAAATATATTAGGCTACGCATGCGCCGATTGTGGCATCATGTATTTGATCTCTGAAATCAACATGGCTGTCGTTCTCGATCCGACGAATCGACGCAACTATAACGCAACTGGACTAACAAAGTAGTGAATACTTATGAAACGTGGGACTGTTCCGAACGTAAAAATTGTTAAGAGTAATTTACGCTACAATCGGTAATGTAGAATTTACGTTAGGCTAGATAACAACTGGAAGGAACGATTGCAGTCGTATGCGCAAGGCCAGCTGAGATAATAGCTCCTTCCTGGCTCAACTCTTATCTCAGCTGGCTTTGCCTATGCGCGACCTCGCTGCGTCGTCGGTCGTTAGCTTTTTTGGCACGCCGCCGGTAATAATTATGCCTATGTTAACAATTCCAGCACGAAGTGTCGTTAAAAATTTGAAGTAAAAGTAATAACTACCCATCAGAGACCACAGCCGTAAGTTACATTTATTTTTAAATTCCTAAACATTGTGATCATTCTGACTACCACAGGGCCTCGTCACAAAATACGTGTACAACAGCTTTTTGTGGTTGTTGTAGGTGCTTTTTTTCCCGTCCCACCAAGTAAAACTAGGGTGCCGGTAACAGACACTGCATCTGCATACCGTTATTTAAACCCAAAAAATTTAGCATAAATAAGTCTAACTAACTAATTAAATAACCCTTCCTCCCACCATACAAAAAAATCTTTACATTCCCCCCCCCCCCTTTTTTTTTTGGGGGGGGGAGTCCCTCCCCCCACTGCAGTCCATTGAACATTCGAGCTTTATCTTGAAAATTTTCAACAACAATATGTGCTATCACATATGCCGTACAAAATCACGCTCCATAGATCAGAGTTGTGTTCTTGTTTAGTTCTGTACTGTACCTTCCTTAGATGAAAAAAAAATCAGGGAAAAGTGTCAGTATTGGTCTGGAAAACCTGGAAAGATTGGGGAATTTCATCAAGAGCATTTGAACGCCACCCTGTGCTTCATCTTTCTTCCTAGGGCACCACCGCGTGTGGTTGCTTGTTCAGCTTTCCTAGCATGGGACCATCTCGGCAACCTTAGATCTCTACAGGCGTTCCAGCTTAAGTTTGGTTCCTGGGACCATTGGGCCGTCAACCTCTTCCCCTCTGATTGAGTTCAGAATGGATTCACTGGTTCCAATCGCCGCTGCGGATTCTCTTTTGACCAACATTCTGAGACCAGGACTTCGGCACCCAGACGCCCATTTTCAATGTGCCCGGTCACGGCTCCCATGTCGTCAGCTTGTGCCAGTCCACCATCACAAAGGGCGCCTCGGTTGGCCCATCTTCTACCAGGACGACAATTGTTTTGAAAACCCGTCCAACCAAGACCTTGGTTCCGTTGGTCCCAGTCTACGTTGTCAGGGCTATTTCCATCCGATAGCCTCTACTAGCATCTTCTGCAGGCGGCCGTCCACTCGTCACGACCTCCCGCGCCCGTTCTCGACGTGCCAACCTAACAGTCTTCATGGACTGTGCCTGGGCCGATCAGCAACAGCCCATGCTCCGCAGTCCCCGTCTGCGGGCTTATCTCCCAATGGACCATCTCCACCTCTACCAGACTCAAGTCTCAACGACGTTAGCAGTCCCCTTCCCACGATTTTGGGACCCAGTGTTATCGACATCAAGAACAGTCACCATTCAGTACGACCGCGAAGTGTGCCCGTCGGATGTTGCTTCCCAACCAGTCCGGTCCCCATGCCTACTGCGTCCACGTTCTTCTACGCTTCATCACCGTGCCTATTCTGTCAAGAACTAGGTCTTGATCTCTTGGGCCTACCTGAACCCAGTCCGTCGTGCTGAGCCGTCCCCCTCTCTCCATGGTCTCTTCCTACTGGTTCTCTGGATTTCCTCACTTTGTGCCCACGGTTGCCGGCGACGATCTATCACCATCACAGGAATCACCCGGCTTCCATCTTCGGCACAAAAGACCACCATCGGACCTCAAGATAAAGATCACCGCCCATTATTATATCCATGAGCCTCCGTGTCCACGGGCCCACCTGTTGTTTCCTGCAGTACCGTATGGACGCTGCGCTACTCTAGGACACTCTGCGACCATCACGGTCCCAGCCTGGGCCTCCCTGATAGTTTTCATTGTCGCTGTGCCCATTATTTGTATGTCACTTCTTCCAACCTTGTTTATTATATTAACGTGTATCCTTCTTACCCATGGCAAAAAAAACAGTCAAACTGGGCTGACCTGTCTAACAATAGAAGAAGAAGAATTCTCAATCTGAAGTACACTGTACGACCAATGAACCTACTTCAATGACCCGGGAAAATGGTAAACCAGTGTGCCAATGGACAAGGGCCCATTTCTTTCTAACAAGAATTTTGCGTCTAGCGCCCGTTTCACCCTCCATCACAGCTATTGCGACCCGCGTACTGTAATCGTTCCTCTCAAAAAAAAAAGGGGGGGGGGTCCAGGCATCTCCCTCCTAAGAATGTATGCTCAACCAGCCACTACAAGCTATAGCATACAGGGTCTTCTCCATGGTCCCATTACCTTCCTAGTTGGCCCATCCAGCCATCTTGACTTCTCCCACGACACTAACGGCCGCCTTCTTTCCATCATCGTCACTTTCAGCCAAAGATGGCCCCACCTGCTCCTGGGATTCTCCTGACGTCACGAAATTGGCGCAAATTTTGCCTGCTATTTCATCAGTCGCCATTGTTTGTTGGCAATTGCATCGCCGCTTGCAACGTTTCTTTATTCAACGTCGTCCTTTCTCAATCGTGGATCCTGTGAACCCGAATAGCTCCTTAGACTCATCAGACAATTTAGAGGGCCAAGATGAACCAGTTCCCATAGAAGATGAACTAGTCCCTACAATGGACCAGGATGACACCCGTGCAGACAGCCATGAACGTTGCCACTGCCCAGGATTTTTAGTGCCGCAGCCTCACTTCGATCCGCATATCGTTTGCCAGTACCGTCGTTCCTGTGATTGATACACTAGGAAGTGTTCTATTTGCCAAGCAATTTCAGAGAAGAAATGGCTGGAGATTTTAAAGCATCAGCAACGGTCCTGTGCCAGATCTGTCTTGACGGCCCAGAAGCGTGCTACTAAAAAGCCATTTCAATGTTCCACAATTGCAGCTGCAGCAGGTTTCCATTCCGGACTCAGTACTTCAAGCAATAAGATGACGACACCTACAAAGAACACTGCATCGTAGCCTCCGTCAGCCCAGTAGGGCCCAACGTCTCAGGACACCATTGGACTACCTCCGACAAAAGACCATCCAAATGAAGAGTCGCCAATCATGTCGTAACCTTCTACTTGGCGACGAGAGTACAAATCTTCCACTGGCCTTCCGACCAAAAGCCGGGCCCCAGTCTTTAAGCCTACGACATCAGCTCCACCTGACTCAGTGTAACCAATACAGCGCCAACCTTTCCTCCCGCCGTGACTGCCTCTTCAGGACCGTCCCGTAGGCCAGGTGCCTACATTTCCATCTTCGCACGCTCTACAAGCCTCTATTCTGCGAGGACTGCAACTTTCCCTTGATGATCTGGCCCACTTTTAAGTAAACATTGCTTCGTTGTCGGCAACGGCACGTTCATTTCCGGATGAACATAACAGCCTTTGAGCAGCAAACACAACTCTACTATTAACAGTGGACTTCCTTAGGGGTTTAGATTAGGGGTTTGAATAACGTCTCTGTAATGTGTGGTGCAGTGGCAACCCGGACCACTGCACTGTGACTGAGGTTGGCGCTAATGACCAAGTTGTCGACGCGCCATTAAGCCTCAATTCCCCCCCCACTTCCTTCTTGCCTCGAAGACGACGCTGGCATCAGAGGTGGACCATCTGCACCGAAGAGTCACTTCTTTACAATCTGAAGTTATATTATCAACTAGAAGATTCACTGGCTTTCGACGTTACCACCACCACCGTGGCGTACACAACATTGTGCAAAATCGAATATGTGTCAACCCCCATATGGCCGAAACAAGGGTGCCGAGGGCCGCCACCACTTGGTCGTCTCGAGGGTCTGGGTCTCAGAGTCCCCAGTGCCACTAAGTATCAGCGTACACAGTCCCTTACCACTGCCTTCAACACAACAGGCCCCAACAACTTCGGTGTACAGCCTGTTTTCCTGATTTTTAAGGCCTCAGAACATATAGCGTGTGGCAATATGATGATGCGACCAATTTCATTCCGGCCTTCTCAGGGATTCCCCGCTATTCCGACGTGTCAACCAGACAGTTACCCTGCGCTGCATGCCGCCAATTGTCTAAAGGAGTCGCCGTAGGATTCCGGGTTCTTTCATAATCAGTTCTATTTGTCATCTACTTCAAATAGAGTTAAACCCCTTTATAACAATACCTCTTATAACAATAAACCTAGTTACAACAATGCTGATTTTGAGGCTCTTCAAGCAACAATGCATGCAAGGGTGATTGTTTATAACAATATACCTGATAGAACATTCTACTTCCAAGGATCCTTGGGCATCGTTATAAAGAAGTTTCGCTGTACACACCTCCTTTGGGTTGAGGAGCCGGTCCCTCGCTGCTGCTAGTCATTTTTTGTTTTCTTAAGGTCTCCAATTTCATCTCCGAATATCGTCAGGACTCCACCGCAAACATACAGACTGGCCCTGCGCCACTTATCGCTCAGAATTCCTTTCACCGCAGCTTGGGACCGCCTAGCACCCATCTACAGCATCAATAGCTTGACCACCTAATGACACTGCGGTCGTGGCTTCCCAAGACTGCCTATCTGGTCCCCAATAGAACTTACGATTCAAGCGCTACTTCTTCGATTTCTACAAATTTAACCTTGTTTGTATCTGATTTCGAATCATCTTTGTGTCCATCTAATATTTCAACTGCCGATCCACCGGCAATTGTGACTGCTTTACGACCAGTACACACTGCGCCTAGTTACACACGACTGGTCCTACGGACGACAAACCTCACCAACACCGTTCTCTCATTTGACCGTTGGCCTTCGACGATGCACCTGTTCCACGATGCTTGAAGACGTCACATCATGAACATCACTGAAGGTAATATAAGTCAGCCAACCTTCACGAATATGAATTGTATGACACTGTCAATTCGGCCAGTAGACACTAAAATTTACTCGTCATTATCATTTACTTCCTCACCATGTAGACACAATTTTAGCAGTTGTGCTGCTACTTAATGTTTTAGTATTGTTGCAACAATTTGACACTCCAGTCAGGTAAAGACAGTATTGCACGCTTATGAGGATAGCCCTTTTAATTCTATATGCCACGCCGCAAACTGCTTGTTTCTAGCTAGTATGGTTCCCGAGATACGACAATTTGAGCATCAGGGTTTTTTAATCAGTCGCCATCTTGGCGAGTAGCGCTAAAAATCAAGTCGCCAACTGCTCAATTTACCTCGCCATTTGGCGAGTGGCGACCGTCATTGGTGGAGGTTGACGCCATCCTATTCCTTAGTTTATTAACCTTCACCCAGAACACGTAGAGCATACATTAGTTTCCGGCATGTAATGAAGGTCTCAAGACGACAGCAAGACACTGACACGTCTGCCCACGAATGGCTGCCACTGGGACCATTCAACGCCTACCCTACGGTGCCTGAGCAGATTTCGCCTCGTTCATCATCAGGTCTTGGGTGCGACAGTTGGCTGCTGACAACATGGGCTCTGACTAACATTAGAACATTACATCTAGAATCGTCAGACTTCATCCACTCCCTTCCCCTGAATTACCAGGCTCATCAGCCCAACTACTGTCAGCATTGGCCACACGGCCCACAACGCTCGTACCTAAGGCCCATGAGACCGGATTATCTTCAGGAGCGCCTCGCCAAGCATTAAACTAATGGAGGCTTAAGGTTCACAGCGTCAGTTGATTCTGGGGCAGCCAGCTCGCAGCGCGGGTATCCATTACCATGGTCCCACCGCCATAAGTGACGAGGTCTGCTTAATGCATAAAGGCAGGTAATGTACGGTTTCGTGAGCATTAGAAACATCAAAATACCACGGCCACCTGGTTGAGTTTTGTTTGTATTGCCTAAACGAAAACATACCTTTACCCGCCTGGCCTCCCCTCTAAGTTGCCATGGTCTCAACTTGGAGGAAGAATGATGAAGCATGGTCCGGATCGGACGTTCTTATAAGGAGGCCTGTGCCCACGCATGCGTAGAAGGAGAGCTACAAGTTAGGCAGGGAAGCCAACAAGTTTCGCTAGGGTTTTATCATCCCAAAGGAGGGAAATGCGTAAAAGGCAGGTAATGTATATTTTCGTTTAACCACAAACAAAAATCAACCAGGTGGCCCTGGTATTTTGATGTTAACGATGAGATGAAACATTGAAGGTAGCCTAGGTTAGCTGACTGGAGCAATGCATTTTGTGAAAATGTGGAATAGTTCTCGGGTGTTATTTCTTTGTTTTGCTTGAAATTTTGTTTTTTAAGTACGAAAGTGGGTTTTATTGTAGCCTATCGACACATTTTTAGTCTAGTTAAGCCAGCTGCTGAAGCCCAAAAAAAAAAATTGTTTGGTTTGCGTTACACAGTTAAAAAAAAAAAAAATAAGGGGTCGGTCAGTAGCAAAATTATACGTTTTATATATTTTTTATATACTTTAAAATTATATTTTTTATACTTTATTTGTTTTGTTACTAAATCGGAAAGTATTTAGGCCTACTTCGAAAATTGTAATTTGTAATTTTTTTTTTATGCAATAAAAATACATTCATGTTCACGGAGTAATATTTTTCCTTTTTTCCAGGAAGCATTTGAACCTTTTTTGTATCGTAGTACGCTATGGCGCGCCAAAATAGGGAGGGAATTTTTTTTTCCTGGGACGGAAAAAATGTTTAGGGTCAGTTGTGTGACACAAACCAAACCATATTTTTTGTTTGGCCTGACAGTCCTTTCGGATGGCCTGTGTTTATTTGACCAATGTCTCCTATACTGTACTATAGTACAGGGAGGGTGTCCCAAATTGACTGCTTGAACAATTCATGATCCCACAGCTAGAAAACTGACAACCTACAGTTATTTTTCAATAAGGTAGGTACTCTGGCACACTGGGGACTACAGGGTTGAGAGGCACTACTCGGAGCATTTCCTGATAGTTCATTGATAAGTGATGGGCGTATTCTGGGATGGGTGGAGCACCAACTTGTTGAACAATAACTGTTGGTGCCAGTATTGATCAAGCAAGTTCTTGAACTGTTGAACACCTATGGCTGACTAGCTTTCGACCAACCATACAATACTCTCTGCTTTCTATATTGGGGACGCCATTTTGGATTCTGCCACGACTGAAGTGCTGTCTGTTAATGTGATCGTAAGTACAACGCTGCTGAAAAAAACATTTTGAGTTAAAAGGACATAAATCCTTCCGGTATATCGTGCGACCCGATGAGATTGCTGTTGGCAACATTCACCTCGCACGCAAGAAAAAACAAGAGAATGAATGTGTTGGCAACATTTACATACGTTTGAACTAATGTCGCAAAACTGAGTCATGCAGGAAAGCCAACAGGGATTTATTTTCCTTTAATCTACCCAGTGATGAAAATCATTTGTTTCTATCTGTAGCCACCAGCCATTCATCATTTTATTAAAATTTTCTTATCTTTCAAATAATTTTGGGACAACCTATATCATATATTTTAACTGGATCACTTTAAAATTAAAATTTTTTATTTAATCCTAGTAATGGTATTTTTCGTTAATTGTTGGCATTCTTTTTACAGCTATTTGTTTGAATTTTACATTTTTTTAATTGTTTTTCAATTTTGAAACTAAGCTTTGGAAAAAAATAGTGGTGAAGGGTCTGTAACAAGATTGGTGGGCAATGTTTCATTCACTTTGCTGTTTTATCCCTTGAATGCCACAGTCATGTTTGCGGTCTGATATATCATATTCTTTCCATATGGTATCCTCCATTATTTTCTATATCAAGGAGTGTAGTGATGTTGAAAAATGATCGAATGCAGTACATGTATTCATCTAGTTGTTTTTATATTTTTGTACTAAATGCATATTATATTTGCTGACTGTTGCTCTCCCTTAGTTTTATACCACGAGTGTATAGGTTGGGATAAGTTACGTCTCTTAATTTCCGGCTCTCGTCATGGGCCAGTTCAGTACTGGATGGCGGCACCACAATTTTTGTATGCAAAGTAGTCGAGGCCATACTCGATTGATATGGTAATTTTGACCGGACCCCCCACCCCACCCACCCCAGAAAAAACTTATTCCTTCGTCTTGATAGTTATACCAATTGGTGTTACACGGTATTAAGTTCTTGCAAGACGGTACGGTACGGTTCTGAAAACGGCAGTCTACGTTAATATCACGGTAATTTAGCAAATAATTTAGCGTATTATCCACTTGAGCACAAAAGAATCAAGAAACTTTGTGTTTAATGTTTTTACTAATAGCGTGACTTCGCTTTCTTCTTGATTGGACTCGCTGCTCCCCCCCCCCTCTCCAAAATATGGGCACTTCATCTGCCTAGCAGTGGGATCAGATTCACTTCCTCGTGCAAATTTCGCACCACCGTATCGGCGCCTATTTGTGCAAATTTAGTTTAAAGAATTGCTGCCATCAAAAAGAGAGTAAAGCTGGTTAGTGAATGGTCGTCAGCATCACGGTAATACCGCTGCTATGGTAATACCGTGGTGCTGAAAAAGGAACGATACTGATACCATAATTTTTTTTTTACCGTCAATACCGTGAGTACCGATTTTCCGTGCAACACTAATACCAATACAATTCTACTGACCCCATGTCCGAAATTTACTCCCTCACGAGTAACATCATATTGTGTATGGTCCCATAGTGCTTGAAGCCATGGAGGTCACAAAAAGTCTCCTGTAGAATTGGTGGCACCCTCCAGACGTCATCTGTGAACTAAATGTTGGCCCTTAACAAGTCCATGTAGAGGGATTTTACAGAATCCAACTCACCCCAATCTATACACTCATGCTTTAACTACTAGTTTGATTTGCTTCCATGCAAACTAAAGAGTGTTAATTTATTTCCAGGCTGCTCATGCCATAATTCAGCTGCAACAAACAGGAAAACCAGTGTACAAAGTCAAGAATATTTCGCTCAACACTTTATGTAAAATGTACGGTGGCCCTGTGAATCCTAAAAAGGATCAGATGAAAAAGATTTACCGCAGGGACCAAAAGTTTTGGAGTCGCCGACCTCTGTCAGATGAGATGATAGTTTATGCTTCTTATGACGTTCTGGCACTTGTACCGACCGTGTATGAAGCAATGCAAGGGTAAGGTTGTAGAAAAATCTTTAATTTTAGGCTTCTTGTTCTAATTTGTTCCAAATCTACTAGACATTGCAGGCTGCTTTCTTGCAAATTGTGTAGCTATTCTTATGGACTCACTTGCTCAAGGTTTGGGTCTGACTCATTCTTTACTGTAGGCAAGCAGTGAGTCATTTTAAATCTTCCTTAAAAAATTTAATGGTTCATGTGTAGAGAATATTTTAAATGCCTATCACTTTTTGTGTAGGCTAGGATGGTTGCCAGTTTTCCTAATCCCATTTAACTCAATTGTATTTTCTGTTGTAAGTAGTGACCTTTTTTTTTTTAACCGAGTGAGCGAAGTTAACGAGATCCCGTTTCTACTTTATATTTAGGCTCTTTGTTCCGTTTGTGTCTGTCTGTCCTATACTTACGGTCAAACATATGAAAGGATTTGAATGTAATTTGGTATGAATATTCTTTGGAAAAAGGCTGCATGACGTATATACTTGATTTTATACCAGTTGAATAAAAAATCCAAAATGGCATCCAAAAAAAAAACAGCTTTTGGCCTATCTTTCCTCAGATAACGCAGAATAACACTTAAATCAAAAAAGGTCCTACCCAACTTTTTTGAACATTAAAGATGGCAGCCCAAAATGGCTTCTAAAAAGTAGTTTAACTAAAACCCATGAAGCGATTCTTGTATCATGGTAGGAATATTCTTTGAAATTAAGCGAACAATGTCTGTACATCTTTGTGCATAAAAAATTTAATCGTTTTCGTTGTACTGGGGCTTTAAACAATGTTTTTCAACAATGGAGAATTCCTTGCCTTCAGTGACATCTGTTCTTATTTACAACAATGAAAAAAAGTTGAAAATATCAATTACTTTGTGAGAGCAGAGAAGGTACTTTTCCAAGATGCCCACCGACTGGCACAAATCCCACAACATAATAAACACAAGTAAATTTAAATTTTCAGTCCTAATAAACGGACCTTGATCACATAAAAACACACAAAACTAAGACGACAAGCAGCAACTCTCTGCTGAAGCCAATAACACGGCCATGTTGGAAAGACATGGCTGTGTTGTTGGCTGCAGCAGAGAGTTGCTGCTCGTCGTTTTAGTTTTGTGTGTTTTTATTGTCAGTTTTCTCGTCAGTTCCAAGCTCCTTCCAAACCCATACCAGCAAAGCCATGTTACTCATTTTTTTAATTCTGAGCTTTTTAAGTCGGGAGATTTGCTAATATAATTGTGACTGGCTACGTTTCAAATGGTGACTCGAAGCTTAGGTAGAATGAACTTAAACGTATGTTGCTGTGACCAACCATCTAAATAATATGCATTTTCCTCCAAAATTGGCCCTGAAGAAAAGAAGAGCTTACGACTGACCAGAGGTTTCATGAGTTTGTAACCACTTAAAAAAATGTGTTAATGGGACTGGACGTTATTCATTGTTGAAAGGTTCTGTCAAAATAATGGGGGAATTAAAATATAATTAAGCAGTTTTTAAGTATGCAACAGCCATCCCAGCTACTTTTGCAAGGCTTGTGGAACAAAGTGTTGACACGGTAGCTTGAGCGCTTGATATTTTGGCTGCATTTACTGGAGCAGATCAAATTCCACAATTTAATCTGTGGCATTAAAGTAAGCTGACAACTGACATGTGTATCACTCAAAAATCATATCTAGCGTTGCACAGCTGTTGCCAGTTATCCATTCTGCTGAATTGGAATTTAACTGCTGGCTGATGAGTGCAGTCATGGAGGAAATAAATATAGATATTATTTTCCTTTTCAACTTAGCCCTGTAGTTGTTGTACAACCATGCCTTGTATTTTTATGCTGCTGTTGCAGTAGCCTACAGCAATAAAGTGAGAGTTTTCGTGGGAGGAAATACTGAAAGGTTGCACAGCATAATTATTAATAACAAGTTAGTTGCTCTTCAATAAATTAGTGGGAAACAAATTTACTTACAATGTAACTCGGCCAAAGAAGAATTGAAGGCTATGTCTGACGATACACATGTCAAGCTCAAATTGGTTTTAGACAATTTGCTTTAAAACTTTTACCTGTATGCCTAACCAGTAATATTTAACACCCCCCCCCGCCCCCGTGTCCGCGGGAGACATGAATTGTTTCTAACGAGTGTGACATTACGTACGACGGTTGTTAGTTAGGTACTAGTTGGACCAGGGTTGAATTTTCTGGCTTAGCCTTTTCCGCCACCCCCTTGCTGCCCAGCTTTTGCTGATTAGCATTGTTCGCTAATTACAATGTTTAAATCAATGTAAAACAATAAAACTGTCCGTTCCGGGTCCTGAACTCTGGAATGGTTCGACCAATTAACAAGGTGGACTCTTTTAGAAGATGAAGGGACACGAAATTTCTGGTTCAGACCATGTTTCAGAGTTTAGGTAGATGCTGTAGTATTTTCTGAAATGGTTGCAGAACAAGAACAAGTGAACAGTTGTCAAATTTACGTGCGACTCCTTGCTTTTACTTTTTTTACAGAATTGCATAATTTTTTACACAAATATACCTTCCGAATTATCTGCTAGATCAAGTTTCGTTGAAAAATATTGAATAGGAATATTGAGTGTTTTAGTTTTGCTGAATTAAGAACTTCAATCATGTGTACTCGGTGAGCGTCGCCAATTATGATACTACGTACAGCAGAGCCAATCCTCAACGGCAATATTAGGAGACTAGGGTTTACAATTAATACGCACTGCAGAACCAATCGTCAACAATATCAATAAATTGACCAGGGTTAAACATTTTAAAATACTGCTATAGCAGAACCAATCCTCAACAATAATAATACAAATCCTTACAAATAATACTATGTATAGCAGAACCAATACTCAATATCATTAGGTGACTAGGGTTTACAATTGATACTGCTTTTAGCAGAACCAGTCCTCAACAATTTCGTTAGATGACTAGGGTTTACAATTAATACTGCATATAGCAGAACCAATACTCACTAATGTCATTATTTTACTAGGATTTACAATATTATTAATACTGTGCATAGCAGAACCAATCCTCAGCAGTACGCTTAGGTGACTGAGTTTACAATCACTACTGCATATATCAGAACCAATCCTCAACAATAATTAGGTGAATAGGGTTTACAATTAATACTGCATATAGCAGAAAAAATCCTCAACAGATCGCTATGTAATGGGTTCGCAATTAATATTGTGAGGCGAAACCAATCCTCAACAATATCATTAGGTGAATATGGTATATAATAATGGTGCCTACAGTAGAGCCAAACCTCAACAATATCATTTGGTGATTGGGTTTGTAATTAATACTAGTACAGCTGAACCAATCCTCAACAATATCATTAGGTGGCTAGGGTTAACAACTATTAATGAATATAGCAGAACCCCATTCAAGAATTAACTGAACAAAAAGTGGCTCCGCCGTTTAGAAAAAAAAAACAAAGCTTGTATCCCCATACTCACAGCCGTGAAGATGCAGAAATAAAAATAGGTTAGAGTTCACTCGGACTCCAATTCCAGGAAACGGGACCATTTTTACTCGATGGTTATGTGAGAAAATGAACGCAGTTTGTGATTGAAATGTTTAATGTTTGTGTGTGCGCTTAATGTGTGTATTATAGAGGCTTCTTTAATATTTGTCTATGTTTGTTGTTATATATTTGAAGTCTGTTTCGTGGGAGTGGTTTGTGTGCATTTATAATTTATGAAACAAGCAGACTCCTAGTTAGGGCAGTTTTTTTAGTATCCAACTGTTTTGTTAGTTAGATTAGTGATGTACAAGTATGCGTGTGCTTGGAGGCCAGCATGTGATAGTCCTTGTTTCCTGGAATTGGAGTTCAAATTATAGTTTGTTGAGAGTGGAGTGAACTCTAATCCGTTTTTATTTGTGCCCTTCACGGCTGTGAGTACGGGGTTGCAAGCTCTGTTTTTTTCTAAACGGCAAAGCCATTTTTGTTTCAGCTAATTTGTTGGCTTTCTTCGCTTCCTTTATTGCAATTACTATGGTCTGGTCTATCACGTGTACCGTATGTCCACTGTTCATCGATTTTTGTTTGTGAAAAACGGAACATTAAAATTGCATAGGGCCTATTTATGTTGATGTTCCGCCCAAGCTTTTCTCATGTTTAATAGTTTATTATTTGATGGCAGCACACTAGCATGTTTCTAGATGTAGTATGCGTCACGGGTAGTAGATACTAGATGCATTATCGTGGCAAAAAATCGTGGAAACAATTCAACTAGCTTCCCCAAGCCCACGTTGAAGAACTTAATAAGTATTCAGTCATGTCAGCTGCCCAATTTTGAGGCCAAAGATCTCAAAATTAAAGACTTCACACACGGTTTAAAACTTGAAGATTCTAAACGAAACCCAAGATCATTTAATTAGCACGGCAGAGTTTAACCAGTTGACAATGTTAACTGGAACAAGATGCAACGACAATGTCACTTTTCCCGTGCCCAAGCATCGTTGACACCTTGTTCAAGTGAACTCTTTATTCGGTTTTGTACGCCTCGCCTGTTGTTTCCCCATTATTACATGCTGCAGCATTGCATTCTGGGGCCTCTCCGCCGCCTCCTGTCAAATTTTTGGGGTCCATGAGATAATTACAGAGGTGCTGGATTTTTTAACGATCGTGAGGCAGGAACCAGCTACTTTTCATGCGAGTTGAATGGATGAACACTCACTGACGTTTGCTATTCTTATCACGGTTTTCCGAACCAAACTGTCTTCATTGGTCACGGGTTTCGTTGGATTGGTGTTTCGAAAATTACTGTAGATTTCCATGTTTTCCCCTTTACCACCCTATTTCACCGATTTGTGGGCCCACGAGCTTGCCAAAGAAAAATATTTATGCTCCATCTTTTGTGTTTTGTTTTAGACTCTTGCTACCTGCATTTACTCCTTTGTTTCTCGAACTGTGCCAAGAACAAATCAACACTTACATCAAAGTAGATGAAGTGAAACAAAAGAAGAAGACGCGCAAAATTGAGACTGAAGTCGGCGACCTCAAAGCCAAACTGGCTATGGCAACAGGGAAACAAATTGTTCTCAGCAATCGGGAAATTCGATTACTCAGGTAAGTTGTGGCGCTTTCAATTAACTTCACAAATTGGTTAAGCTACAATATTTCAAAAGTCTGTGGGAAATGTAAGCAATAGCGCGAAATTTCGAACAGGTTCATTTAAAACGCTCATTCCCACAAAAAAGAATACAGATTTTTTTTAGTCTGTATTCGTAAATTTTCGATAGTTCTTAAAAGGAGTTGGAATACGCTTCGACTGTCTTCACCTTTGTGAGTATGAGCGTTTTAAACGAACCTGTTCGAAGTTTTGTTGAGAACTCTCATAGTAGCACCAGCAAACGACCGTTTCGTATTTTTAATAACGTGAGCGAAGTGGAGTGGACAACTCCTCACTCCGTACAATCGAGCACTCATCACAACACATAAACCCCAGCTTAAGCAAAAATATCATATTTGCATATCAGTTCTGTAGATTACTATAGCATGTATGCTTTAGAATTAGATTAATTGAATTTAATCTAGTTAGCTTCCATACAGTTGGCTAATTAACTGTATGTAGTCTTCCAAATTTCTTCATCACATACCGTAAATCGTGGATTAAACGCCCATGAGCTTATGCAGTTAATTTGGCAAAAATAGGGGGGTGGGTTTTAAATCAAGCATTATCACTTTTCTACCTTTCTGGGCATATATTACAGAAAATTCGAAGATTTTGAACGATCTCTGAAAGACCAATTTTTACATACTTTTAATTGTTGTGAAGAAGGGGGGAGACTTGTGTGAGAGATACCCAGGCCTTGTGCAGGTGCTAGGAGCTAAAGGAAGAGTCCACTATTACTACAGGGAGGGAGAAGGGGCCAGTAAACATAGCAAGCAGTACTATCTTTATTCACATCATATAACTTTTAGGTAATTTTTCGTAGAAAAACAACAATTCGATGGGTGGGCTTTACTCCACTATTTCATGATTTCGACTTTACAGCATTTTAGGGGGTGGGCTTTAGCTTCAACTGGGCTTTTAATACATGATTTACGGTAATCCTTCGAAATACCATATCCTACTTGCAACCAATCGGCAGGTGATAATCGCTTATCAACTAGAGTGTGATACATATTTCGTTACTTGGAGGTTGGATGCCTTGGCAGTCGTTGCTTGCAACCTCTCAAGTTGTTTCATTTAACATTGTAAAAACATAACTTGAGAAATTGCTACTCTTTTAATACTTTCGCCTTGCACATGGGGTGGATGGCATAACAAAGCAATGATACTATCATACTCTTTTAACGAAATTAACTTCCTGTTACTTTCGTAGAAATTGGGATCGATAAATAAAAGCCCTGATATATCGGTAATTACCAAACCGACGATATTGTCACTTCTCGTCAACCAATTTTGATGCTTGATTACACTATTTTGAAGGTTTCAACAGCTTTTAAATGGTTCAAACCCCAAGTTGCTATCTCTTACTGTTTAGAAGTTACAAGGCAGCTTTTAAGATTACAGGGATGTTAATCTGCATTTTTAAGGCAATACAAGTCTCCCAGAATTTGATAGAAACTTCAAACTGTGACGTGGTTATTTAATTTGTTGTTAGCGCAACAAGTGGGTAGTATCTGGCATTGGACCGGTTCACTGTAACTGAATCAGTGCCACCTGGTTTAGGCTTTGTATTGCAAATTTAAAACTGTTTTTGTCGTTAAATTTATTTATTTATGTATGTTCCCCATGCAAGGCACAGTATATGGAATAAAAGCAACAAAATGCAAACAAGTTGAGTAAAAAAACGGTGAGGGCAACTGTTCAGGAGGAAATAAATTGGGACAGCAGACTATCCTTAGCATCTTGCAGGACCGCCATGCCCTGAACATTGTCGTGGGCACGTTGACATAGAATTTTTAAGTCGTTTTGCAACAGTGCCTCCCAAGCCAAAGCCCCAGTCTTCGGGGCCACCCCTACAAGTCTACACCAGCCGATGTCCGAGGCCTGAATAGTGCCCCACAGGGCAGCCTGCTTCATAAGCACTGCAAGCCTAGATGGCATGATTGATGGTTGTTGCAATGCCAAGGAAGGCATTGAACCCTTTAATAATGCCATGATAACGATGGCAAGCTTTTTCATGGTGTCTTTCCGGAAGTCGACACACGGGTTGAAATGCCATAGAATCCAGCAGCCCAGTCTTGAGAAGCTGGAGTTTGCATTCATCACATGCGAAGCTGAAGGTGTGTAGCACCATGTTCGCTGCTCTGCAGAACTCGCTGCGGACCTTTCTCACATGGCTGTCATCTGTTAGGTGGGCTGCAAGCTGCACTCCAAGATAAAAAAAAAGTTCGCCACCCACGACAATGTGTGATTATTAGCTGGGGAACTGTAGCAACCTTACCCCTCCAGAACACCATTCCAACAGATTTGTTGACCTGTTGGCCTTGTCGCACGTTAGGTACACGAGTCTATCGAGCAGAAACTGCTGGGATCCAGAAGGACGATGTCGTCAGCATTTTCCGACACCCCGTTGTCATGCTAGAAATTGCTCCATCGAAATATGAAGAGAAACGGAAATAAGGGACTTTCTTGCACACTCCACAAGTTAGCCGGAAATGGATCAGAGAGGTGTCCTCCCAGTTCACCTGAATAACTTGTCTTTTATAGCAATAGCAATGAAATCAATAATACTGTATATGAGGGAATTCCTCGCTGACGAAGGGCCTGAAACACAGAATTATGAGCCACTTTGTCGAAAGCTTTAGCTGTGTCCACGAAACAAGCGTACAGCCGAGAACAGCCCTACTGTATCTCCGGATGGTCTCCTTTACAGTATAAGCAGCCAGCGAGGTGGAGTACTTCTTTTTGAACTTGAATTGACCATCACGCGTGGAAGTGGAGCTTGATGCGACCCAGTATAACAAGGTCCAGGAGTTTTGCAATAGGACTCTGAGGGTGATCATTCGGTAATTATTACTGGTGGTAGGGTTGGCAGTCGTCCTTTTCAGAATGGATGCTAAAATAGTCCTGGTAGCAGGCTTCGGGGAATGAGTGTGGGCTAGCGAGGATGAGGGCAATAAAACTATGAGCGAAGCGAAGAAGTGTTGTATTTAGGCTGTCTGGACCAGCTGCCTTGTCCCTCTTCAAGGCAAGTAGCTGGTGACTAATCGGCTGGATTAAATAGGATGGAAAGCCAATGGCTCTAGATGGGTTAAATAAATACGGACGCAAACCTTTACGTTGCCTTTTGGACTTATATGTCAGACTGCTGAGTGGGGAATCAAACCCACGATCTTCAAAATCAAAGGTATTGTCTTTCTGGAACCTTACATATTTTTCCTCCGTAAGTAAATGATGTCTGCTACGTTCCAGAGTATGCATCTTGACATTTCTAAACTCGTAACACCAACAAAAGTTTTCATTTAAAAAAAAAAATCCCTTCCTCCGGCCATTAATCGCTACCTACTCAAAATTATTTTTTCATCAAAAAAAAAAAGGACCAACGCACAAACGTTTAGAGTCTGCGGCTCCTGGGGAAACCAACTTGCAACCCAAGGGTACCCGTCATGGTGGTACCCCGCCGCCAGCATTAACGAGGTCTAACTGTACATGCAATACAGGTAAAGGATATTTTCAAACGACATAAAGAAAGTCAAAAATGCCGGCTATCACCGGCTGATTTTTGTATCTATTGCCTAAACAAAAATATACATTACCTGTTCCCTCCCTCCCTCCCCTCTTGAGTCACCTGGTCAAATCCAGTGAATACAAAAGATGCCAACCTTTCGCGGTGGGTGCTTTTTTTACGTAGGAGTGTGCACTGAGGTTGCCGAGGTGGACGCTTCCAAACAACTTAAATTCTCTAGGGTGATAACAGCATTACGAGAACGAATGCACAAATTTACTTGTAATGTAAATTTTCCATTAGGCAATAGAAGCAAAAGTCAGCCGGTGGCAGCCGGCATTTTTTACTTTTTCCCCCAACTACGAGTTATGTGCTTGATTTGTGGGTATTGTGAATTTTTTTAATACTCCCTCTCCCAACAAACGATAACTCCAATCCAACGGCAATGAGCAGGAGCACTGCCCTGCTGGCAGCCACACTGATCTAAAAGTTGGTAACTTGCTGATATACACAGAATGGCATTTGCTAGTAAACAGAATTTATTTTGTCGTAATTTAAAGAATACAAACATATATTTAGTTTTCTTTTTTTTTTTGTAGGTACTTAGAGCTTTCTGAAGAGGAACGGGAAAAGTTAGAAGGTTCATACAAAGTTGCCCGCAAGTTAGAGAGACTTCAGGCCAAGAGCTCAGAAGGGGGAAGTGCCCAGTCGACAGGCGACTCTGAGGCGTCTCCAGAGAATGGAGATGAGCTCAACGATTACGAAGACGAACTCGAGGATGGGGAACTGGATTCCCTGGACGAAAGCGGAAAGATCTCGCCCGAATCCCCGTACCACCTCTCGAGTGAGATAACTTCGCCATCCGGGACAGTTTCATGGACGTACGTCGACGAATATCTTGCCAATGGAAGTATCGAAGCCTTGTTGATGGGCGTACCTGGCTCACAAGAGACAAATGTTTGCTGTCAGTGCCATTGCCATAAGAACATCCCCGATCACCATAATAACGAGGGTACGCTCAGTGCCAGTAGCAGCAAATTGGATGCTCGGTTTAGTGAAACTAGCTTGAGCTCCATGCCTGTTGCTGACTCTACGTACTCGTCGGAAGGCAACATGCGGAGAGTAATGGTGGACGCAGGTTGCCAGACCCTTTCCACCGGAGACATAGTAATCACTCGTGTCTTTTTTGAAGAGCATGAACGTGAAGCAGGGAACATTAGTAGTCCCGTTAAAGAGAGGACCTGCAGTAGGGAGTCGGCGTTGTCGGTGAGGAGGCAGTAGTGTCTGAAGGCTTTTAATGTTTTCCATAATTTAACAAATACCACCATGCAGCTAAGCAACAGGTGTTTATGTTGCATACATTCTAAATATTAGGAGTTACATCCCAATTTTTAACAGACAAATTTGTTGTATCGTAGGTGCAATAGAAATATACTTAGACAATATTGCTAACTAGCATACTGAACAAATTTAAACCGTATAATCTTGGCATTTTTCCCCCCTGTTCGTTGCTGGTATAAAAACAGAATAACAGTAACCAAAACAAGGTTTTTTGTTATATGAACGATACTGTGCGTATCAAATGTAAACAGATACTAAACAAAGATAATATCTATTCAAGTACACAAACTACAAGTAATATGAATTTTGCCGATGTATATACATGTGCTATGCTCACTTTGGTTACTAAATGTATGAATGTATTCCTTCAGAATCGCTATTTGTAGAATATGAACGACCGCTTAATGTAAAGGAGAGCTATTTTTTTATATTTAAGGCAGTCAAAACTCAAAATTGAATGCAATATTGTCAAGTGTTATTGAAGACTATGGTGACAATACCATTACCACCGTAGTTCAGTAGGTTGTAATGTGTAGATACTGGATGCAGGCAACTTAGTGCCCGCGACTGTGGCCGCTTTTATTTTTTTGTGCCACACACTAACGATACGATACTCAGCATCCATCATATCGCCACCCCATATGACTTCCACTCTTTCCTATGTCAAAACTCTTCCAAGTTGCTCCATCTAGTAGTTATTTAAAGTACAATGATGAGTGTAATGTAACGACGTCCATTTTTTATACAAGGAATAGTATTTTGTACCGAAGTTAGTATGCATCCGTAACAAGGGCAGTCAAGCTGGTGCCTGATAGAGGGACTCCCGACATTGAAGTTGTTTCGGTAATCATAACGATCAGTGCCATTTTGCATTACCAGATACATAAAATTAGTGAAGTAAAAATTCTCCAGTTAGATCGTTACGCACTCCACTATTTTAAATTGCTAATGTTGTTTATCAAGGCTTTGCGCAAAAGGGTTATTTTAGTTTTAAGATGGGAATTTCGGCTTCATAAATTGACAGGGTTATTCATTTACGTCAGTTAACAAAACTACGCACAATTTCAGCACTTGTAGTTGGTTGTAATGCCACACTCGCTGTGATTATGGTTTATGGCTGTATACTTTAAGTTTCTTTTGCAGGGTAATTTTATTTTTCCACGAGTCACTGGTGTACCATGCAAGCGTTCATTGATATTTTTCTACTAGGATTTTTTTGGTATGCATTAGGGTTTGATTTGATTGGATCCTTATAATCCGGTAATATGTATGTCGAACACAAATTTTGTGTGTTCAAATCTTGAAATTGTTAACGAGTCAAGCGAGCAAACTTGCAAAATGTTTGCTACTCTGCTTTGAAACTCAAGTCACTACTCAACTAATCCAAATCTCAAAACTGTTGGTAACGTCATGCTAACAGCTATTGATGATGCCCTTTGTGTTTTGTCCTGTAAGTATCGTTTACCCTTGATGTCCTATGCTTTCGTAGCCTCCTGTCCACAAACCGTGTAGCAAGGTTGCGAAGTATCTCTAATGGGGTTGTTTTAACCAAAATAATGATCTACTAAATTACTTTAAGAGAATACCTAGTCAAACGCTGATTTTATATAACATTTATCAGTAGATGAAATTTAGTTTGTAGAAACTGTACTTTACGGAGTGCCGCTTGGCGGTGCTAACTTGTATATTGCATCACATGGTGAGAGAATTTTTCCGCATGGTTTTAATTGCTGTATAATATGAAGTCCAGACACGATTTGGCATTTAACCTTGCAGTTGTGGTTTTATTTATTAATTTTGTATTTTATTTTTATTTTTACCCAGTGTTAACGTGTATATTAAATTAATGATGGGCTGTAGGTTTCACTCTTATTTTTCATGTAACCTCTCGTCTAATGTATTGGTGCTGCGTTTTTGTAGTCGTCCCCAGTCAAATGTCCATTTGGATTCTTGCACTTTAATAAGCATGTTTTCATTACAGCCTATCTTGTAATGTACAGAACAGTAAACAGATGATTTCCAGTTCTGCATTTTTGTCTCCTCTTATCAAAACATACACATACGCAACTCTTTTTGTTTTACTTGTACGCTCGATATTAAGGGTTAAGACATTGCAGTTTTGGTATCTCAAAAGCTGTTATACAACTAGTGCAGTGTAGCCGAAAATTGTATTCCTTGGACCATCGTTATCCTCAAGTTGAAGATTTCGTGCTCGTTCAATACTTATATATTTTTAGATATGAAACTAACATGTCGAGGTGAGCTATAATGGTCCACTGCCACGGTTATTTATAGAACCTCGAAATTGTCTTGCAGTTGCATTCGGTTTTGCTCCGAAGTTATACTGGTAGTAATTTACATACTAGTTGGTGCCAGCTGCGTTTAGAACTCCCAAAAACTTGGTCGTCTGACGTCAACTTCCTGCACAAAACACACATCTCCAGGAATGTTACTTTACCCCCATGATACCATGGTTCGTGGAAAAATTTCATGCTGTTAAGTGTTATTTTCCTGCTTCTTTCAGTTTGGTGGGGTAGCTGGCAACTTGGTGGAGTATGAAAAATTATCGAGTTTTTTCGCATTTTCAAGAAGTATAGTGGAATTGCGGAATTTTGTTAAAATTTCAACTACATGTCCATTCAAATCAATTTTGGATCGAAATTTGCTGCTAGTACAGCCACCACCTTGCAGGTTGCTTGCAATCAAAACCTGACGTAATCCCGCGAGACCAGAAGAGTATTCACACACATTGCGAGACTGCTGAGAAACGTGCGGGCAGGATTTTGTTACGCAAACGATTAAAAAATGGCAAAATCAAAGCATCAAGCATAGATTCCGTGCATTTGGGGAATATTTTTTTTGTTTTAAACTGTTCTAACAATGAACATTTTAAAAAAAGTTTCAAGTGAAAGTAAATATCTTCCAACTACCAAAATGTCCCAATGCAGGTACTGTACTACAAGGTCTGGCCAAACTTTTCAGGGTGTAATCTATGATCAAAACTAAGATTTAAAAAGTCCTATAAACATGGTCCGGAAATGCATTCGCTACAGCCCCCTAAAGTTAAGAGTACAACGAAGTTTTTCCACAACATTTCCGAATGTAAGACGGTATTTTTTTTCAAATTTACACCATTAAAATTGCAGCATCGTCTTACACTTGCATTCAAATCCATAACTTGGTCAAATTTTGGCAGATTTTGACGTTTGAATACACCATTTCGATCATTTATCCGAGAGCTATCCAATGGTGCTAATCTCATGCCAGTTGCTCAAATAATTTTTGGATTATTTAGCAAAAACTAAATATGTATTGAAAAAGGCCTCGGGAAGCAGTCCAAATGCGAAGCTATTATTAAAATTTAGGGTTTTGAATGCAGGACCAGGAGAATTTACTAGTATACAAACTAATAAATATTATACCAAACCTTACGAAAGCCTTGCTAAAGTCACCTGTCTTATAATCGCAGCTATTAATTTCTTTGGAACAAGTGAGCCCGAAAATGCTACTTATATTTGAAGCGTCTTATATTCGGACGCGTACGGTAATTTGCTCAAACAACTACAATTGACAAATTCTTCTTGCACTTTCATTTTACTTTATAATGTAATGTTGAGTTGAGATCTCAAAGTTTTGCGGATGGGGAAGTGGGGGGAGCGAACTTCTTTCGTCCTTTGGTCGTGTAAACTTGATGAAACTCGGTGTGAGGGTAGCCCTCGTCCGTACGCAAAGTCTGGCCAAACCTCAACGTCGAATCCTAGTACACATCAAAACAAGACAAAAAACCCATTAATCCGGAAGGCCTGCATTTTCAAGTTGCATAAAAGTCTCTTGTAAGCCTTTTTGTTTAGCTTCCCTGCAGAGCAGATGTTGTGGCAAATAATGACAACGAAAACAGTACTTCATGGCTACCCAGCAACACCATTACAGGTCTTGCTGCGAAACATTGATTTCTCTTGCATCTCGTTGATCTTTTTATCAGTCACATTTCACCTCATTTAGGCCACATTGCAACAAACCAAGATGGGTTTGGATAGCAGATTTCTTTTCATCATCACTTTTTCGCAACTTGTTGAACTAAATTTATTAGAAGTTGAACTTGCGTACATTACTATGGAGGCCTCAAATTTCTCTTCTAAACTGAAGACGATACCAGATTGGAGATTTTGGTGCTGTGCATGGCGACACAGCATTTGTTTTTCAATAAAACTAAAAAAGCCCACTACTTGGTTCCCCTTCCTCCAACCGCAAAGTTTTACGACCTACATTATGAAGTAATGAAATTGCAAGAAGGATGTGTCAATTGTAATTGTTAGGACAAATTAGGTGGGAAGTTGTAGAAAAACTTGAACGTTTTATCCCTAACGGGGCTGTAACGAAAAACGGATGCATTTCCAGACCCATGTTTATAGGACTTTTTAGTCTTACTTTTGGTCATAGACTACACCCCTGAAAGTTTGGCCACCTTTTAGGTACACCCTGTATAAGCTCAACTTTCATGTGAAATTGGTGGGTTTGCACCTATGTTAAAGCTAATTTTTTTTTTATGATGGGGAGGTAACAAAAAATGCTTTTAGCACGGAATTTGACAACAGGATCGCATTATTTTCCATTTTTGTTGCGGTTCGCATTGCCGAATTTCAAAATTTGTATCGTAGTAAAGTAACGTCCCTGATTCGCCCTCGGCGCTGCGCATGATATCTTTGTTAAAACTGTATGCAACTATGCACAGTAAGTGATGGAGTAATATTTTTTTTTTCTCATTTTGAGTTGTAAGATTTTCTGTATTTCCTAGTGGACGGTTCGTTTCACCCAACAAATTCGGAGCATTTCTTTAGTTTTAGGGGCTCAGAAATTTCAATGAAATGGGGGGGTAAAGAAATACCGTATTTGAAATGTCTTCATTAGACGAGTAAAATGCCGCAATAATTGCATCGAGACAATGAGCACATCCAAAATGGCGACCATTCAAACATCAGGATTTTCATCTGCAGCTTATGTATCACTCACGATAAAGATGTCGCAGAGGGAAGCAGGTGGCAGCAAAATGCTTCGCTCAATTTAATTGGGTTACACCCACATGGTCGTTTGCAGTTTGAAGTCTGGGCCGTAGTCCCCCCCCCCCCCCTTAATAATCTGACCGACCTTGTTTCGCTATGGCGAAATAAAACATAAAACTCTGACGGTGAACATTTTTCACTAGTTAAACATTTGTGTTCATTAAACGTTTAACGGATTGAAAGGAATTACTAATGTTAAGGTACATGCTCATGGACCTCACTTCCTAGACAGATGGGTGGGGGGGGAGGGTCACTGAGGCCCACACTCTGGATTTCAAACTGCAGAAGACGTGGGTGTAATCCAACTGAATTGAACGAAGCATTTTGCCGCCACCTTTACGTCTTTAGCCTGAGTAAGACTTAGGGATGCAAAGGAAATTCCTATTGTTTGACCGGCTGCCATTTTGGATGGGATCATCTTATCAAAGCTGTCATTGCAGCATTTTACTCCCCTAATGAAGACCTTTCAATCCATCAGGTGGACAGACAAGTCTCCCGTTTTCATGATTCGGTGAATCTGGTAGGTGGGATGACTCATGACCAAGGCCTCGAGGAATCTGCACGTGAGTCGACATCTCCTCACCCATTCGGGCACACTCTTTGATTATGTCTGAAACCCACTCACGTAAGACAAGATTCTTACTCTGAAAGTTTATATTACGATCGGGAACTACTCGTTCTTTACGTACCACACTGGCTTTTTGAAAAGGAGTGATATGTAACGAATGAGTAGTTCCCAATTCTAATCTAAGATTGCAGCTGTACCAAATTCCTTTTTTTCCGAACACCCCAATTTGCCCTTGGGACATCTGCACCCCAGTGGGTTTTGGGTTTCCAGAACTAGTTGAGCCCGATCATACCTCCTACATCACTTCCCAGCAGGTGCCATCACATTGTAGTAGCACTACTAGCAATAGTAACAGTACTAGCGTTGGTAAAAATTTGGAAAACATTGTAGCAAAAAAACGAAAGCTTTTTTCCCTCCAGAAAAGGAAAATACAATTCAGGTGACTCATTAGTTCTTTAAATTTTTGGAGAACAACTTTCTCCTTCAAAAATTTAAAGGACTAACAGTCACCTGACCTGCATTTTCCTTTCTCTAGTGAAAATAAGAAGAAAAAAAAAGTAAGTTAGTTTTTTATCAAGATGTTGTAGCACTAACGAGCACAGTCGCAGTCAATTATGACATAGCAGCCAGGCCGTGTTCATTCACCTGGCAGCAGCAGTCCAATATAAATCATACCCTAGAGATCTTTACTTGGGATGCAAAGAAGAAAAATCTAGCACCAAAGGTGTCTGACCAAAGATCATGAAGGAACCCCAGGATCCGTACACCTTGTGGGCATGACCTGCCACTGCTAAAAACCTGAATGGGCACCACAACCATTTCAGAGTCAGGGCTCGAGCCTTCAACATAAGGTGTAATACAACTACGAAGACAAACTTTAATCGCTCCCAGCACGTCTCTTTTATTGAACGTCATCGCATCGACAACTGTGCCCGTCACAAGCTGTTAAGTCTTGTCACCATCTCAAAGAACTGCAATGCAAGGGCAACCACACCTAAAAAATTCGCCTTGCACCAACGCCATCGCCCAGTCAAAAATGCATTTAACATTTGAGTATTCATTGCCATTAACGGGAGAGAATAGGTGTATGGGGAGGAACACATCTCCTGTGCAAATAAGCATTTACCACGTTATCTGTCCCCAATCGAAACTCTGCTACAGATAAACGCACCACTTGTGCCCGTTTCAAACGTAATTTTATCTACTTCCCAAGCGGGTGTTTTCCGGATACGAGGTGAAGAGGGAGGAAACGACCGGAAATGACGCAAGTACAAATTACGACATAATTGTACGCAAAGTGGCAAGCTAAAATATGCCATGTGCAGGGAAGCATCCCATAAGGATTTTATAAAGTAGAACTAAGGCCACGCAAAAAAAAAATTGTTTGGTTTATGGGCAAGGTTGCAAGTTGAAGTACCCAGGCCCAAAGCTGAAAGAGTATGTAGTAAGCCTAAAAGAAAGTTTAAACTTGAAAAAGGAAAACAGTATTTTGCCGACCTGGGTTGGCCGGTTGAAAATTGTTTCTATAGGACATATCCATTACCTGTAAATTTATTGTATTCTACCCAAGGATGCTCTCTCTCGCTGGATGATTTTAGGTAGAGGAGCTGGCCAGCCGCGTAACCCGGTCTGCTCATACACACAGCCCCTCTATAAAAGCGTTCAGGCAAGACAGCCTGCCATCTTTTTCCCTCTCGATATGTCATGGTGGCGATGCAGGAGGGGAGAGGGGCTGGCAAAATACTGTTTCTATATGTCATTCGGAAATATAGATTACGTCTCAATCCATTGCATTTACAGGAGACCTCCGACGAGTTAACCTAGGGTTACGAGCTGGCACCTCCAAAAAGTTCTCCGCTTCGCACTTGCTGAAAACAGACCACGTGATCTACAGATCTCATTCATTGGAAGTGGTAGTTCTTGCTTCAGCTTCTGGGCACCTGCTTCTAGGACTTCAGCCTTCTGGATGTTTAAGTGCTTAAGGGGTTAGGACGATAAGTCTGGCAGTGACCACGAGTCCCAGATGATGCTGTCCATTAATTTGTGATATCTTCCCCTGGAGAGGCGATTTTTGAAGGAGGATTGGCTTATCAGGGGTGCAGTTTGGAGGGATTCCGAAACAGGATGTTGTCGTGGAAAACCCAAGATTTGGAAACGGTTCCAAGTTCATGGGATGTCACCTGCCCACAGTGCAGTCCATGCGTTGGTGAGGACTGTCTTTACCTGTTGTGAACAATCTTGTCGATGATTCGTCAAAGTTGGTTCAGTAGGGAAAAAAGAGTTGATATCGGCCTCAGCATGAAACATTGCTCTTCATCCTTTGATGTGAAAACACAATGCACGTCCAGGACGAAGGAGAGGTGTGTATTCATCGTCAAAAAGAAAGCGATAGAGTGGTGAAGATGGGGAATCACGTTGCTTGAGGTTGTTAGTGATCGAGGCTGTGATTTTAAGATTGCATTCAGTGAGGCTAATGAGATGTGACGGTGTGACAGCAGATCATGTTGACAATGTCGAGGCATCTTGCCGATGTAGGATGTGCAAGTTGACGATTTTCGCCCTGGCTTACAACGTTGGACATGAATTATAGATGTTAAGATGTCAAAAATGACAGGTGGAAGCAAAGCAGCTGCAGAGAGTTGCAAGATAACGCAGAAATGTAACCGTGATTAGGGAGGACATGTTCCCTGCATATGTCTTTGTGAAGGGCGAGGTGATCCAGGTTGGTTGTAGAAAACCCTGTGTGGTTTTGTGCATCAGTTCGAGAACGTGGTCAAATGGCCATTGAAGTGGTGTCGGCAAATGATGATAGTTGGTGAAGGTGCGGGTGGGGTGGAGGATGGCATTTATCGGTCTTGAAGTGCTGTAATAACGGTGATGGGACGGCGTCGTGACACGACCGATGCTGAAGGACGATGGTGTGAAAGTTAAAACCACAGAAGAGTTCGAGTGATTGGATGGATCGAAGGTGAAAAGTGAAAGACTGGGAGCATGGCCAATGATGCACCGTGAGGAGTGGTCGAAAGCCAATCGATGTGAAGAGCTTCGGACAACAGTCAGCAAACGATGATGGTTAGTCATGGGCTTAGGTCTCGAGCTTATATTGTTGGAGCAGACACGGCAGGGGTGAAATGTCAGTCAGGCGTTGCCATTGACCTTCAGTGAAGGGTGGCAGATAGCGAAGTTGATGGTTTTGAAGGACGAAGGTGGAAGAAACCCAAAAAGGGGGGGGGGGGGCCCCAGATTGTGTTGAACGTAGCAGGTGGCAACGTGCGAAAGTCTCGAAGAGCTGCAAATGGCTACCTTGCGAGAATGGATGGTTGTTGCACAAAGTGAAAAAATAACCCGGATGGTGTGATCCAACACCAGCAAGCATGAAAATGAGGTGACGACTGAACAGCTGCCGCTGATATCTGGGAGCGAGGGGGTGAACATGTTAAAGAGGTCGAAAGGAGCACTGGTCGATTGTCGACCAGACATTGATCAAATGATGGTTAGTGCTTGGATCAGACTGTATTCACCTCCTAAGGGATGAAAAGCGACGAATGGTCACTCATTGAAGTCGGCAATGCCGAAGGCCATACCATAACAGGAGCGCAGGTGCCACAGGTGGAAGAGCCGAAGGCGAGGCGACAATGATTCCTTCGGTGGTTTCTTGAACTTGCCGAAACCGATGAATGAATGAACATCAGAAAATAAAGTGAGACCAAAACGAGGACGAAGCCTTGTCCTTGGACTTGACTTTCATGATCCTAAGACAGATGGAAACCGACGAGAGCTCACCACACGGCAGAGAGACCTAAGTCAACAATGGAGGTGAAGTCCCTTGCCACAGGGTGACTTGGCCAGATGAATGCTGGGGGATTGCGACAGAAGCAAAGGCCGGGACAACCGGCAAAGGTCATTTGGGAATGAAGGGTAGACTGTCGTGGAAGATGGTTTCTTCGTGGTTTCCATGGTGTTTGTAAGGTAACTTGACGGAAGGCCAAACGATCTTGAGCGAAAGTGAAACAAAAGGAGAAGGCGGATGTGGAGGCGAAGGTCCTTCTTACACGATGACTTGGCAACGACGGTAGATCTTGAGTGAAGACAAATGTTGGGTTGACATGCGAGGGACATCAAAGTTAATGGGAGGCTGTCGTGGAAAATTGATTCTTCGGAGTTTCTGCAGTTCTTGCCATGGGGCATGGTAACTTGACCGAAGGCGGGAACGTCTTAACCTAATAGTGGAAATGAAAACAAAAACGGAAGTGGAGGCGAGGGGCCTTCCAACAAGATGACTGGGAGGCCAAAGGCTGTAATCTTGAATGACGATGGAGGAGAGGCTGACACGGAAGCAGGTGATCGGAGTTCATTGTTTAGCAGTGAGCAAGGTGGCATGACCGAAAGCTGACGCTGAAGGTCCTTACAAGAAAATGACTTGGTGTGATGAAGTCTGGTGAATCCTGAAGGAAGGTGAAGGAGAGAGTCGTGGAAGACGAATTCTTCCGAGTTCTCTCGATTAGCTGTGGGGCAAGGCAACTTGACTGAATGCAGGTGGATCTTGACCGAAAACGGAAGCTGTAAGAGAAGGTAGAAGTGGAAGGGAAGGCTCCTGAAACAAGACGACTTGGCAGGACGAAAGCTGGAGAGGCTCTCGTGGTAAATGGGTCCTTCGGAGTTCCTTTGGTTCTTGCCATGGGCAAGTTAGAGTTGGGCGGTTCCGGTTTTTAT
Source organism: Lithobius niger (assembly GCA_023313725.1). NCBI lineage: Eukaryota > Metazoa > Arthropoda > Chilopoda > Lithobiomorpha > Lithobiidae > Lithobius > Lithobius niger. Next base: position 41,564 of record JAHWFP010140071.1, on the reverse strand, counting down.
ACAGCGGTTCTCAGTTTTCATAAAGATACGATTTTCTTTTTTTTTAGTAACCATACACATTTTCGGTTTTATTTCTTTTAAATTACGAATTTTATGTACCACATTTTCAATAAGAACCAACTATTAAATTAGTAATTAAAATATTGTTAATAGTTTTTATTCATAGATCGTAGCGAGTTTCTAGCACGATGCGGTGGATTTAGAATAAGCACATCGCATAGTTTATCAGCCACCCGAACGACCTTCGTAAGAATGCGTCACGCCTCCTCGTGATTGACAGCTCCGACTTAAATACTTAGTAGGCCCTGTGGTAAAAAATTCGAAATTTCTTTCAGTATTAGTGTAGGCATTTTGTTGACCTAAATTATAAAACCGAAATACCTAGGTTTTCTGTTTAGAAAGAACCGACACCAAACCGAAAAAATGAATACCGCCCAACACTAGGACAAGGTGACTTGACCGAAGGCAGGAGGATCTTGATCGAAAGCATAAGCTAAAGGAGAAGGCGCACCTGGAGGCAAATGTCCTTGCAACAAGATGACTTAGCAGGACAAATACAGGAGAATCTTGACGGACAGCAAAGGAGAGCCTGTTCTAGGTAGATGGTGTTCCCTTAGTTTTTGCAGGGTAGTGTAACTTAACCGAAAACAATGGCGGGGGGGGTTTCTTTACTGGAAGCGGACGGTGAAGTAGAAGGCAGAAGTGGAGCCGAAGTCCCTTTCAACCAGATGATGCAGTGGAACGAATGAGTCAACAGCTTGGTGCCTTTGGTGTTCCCATGGATTGGCTGTACGGCAAAGTTAACCCATAACAGCCTGAAAAAACTTAAAGACACTTTTTAGAGTCCGTATGGTACTTGGGTCGGTTCTCGGATTCGAACTGGCATTCTCTTGGTTTGAAGCCGACGACGCTGACCACTGGGCTGTGACTGCCCGCTTTGCTCGGGGTCCCCGGGGACCCCTCGCGCTGGGACTTAGTTTTTTGCTGTTATACGTTGAAGGCGTACGTTCGTATCTAGGCGATTACGGGGTTAATTGACCAAAAGCAGGATGATCTTGACCGAAACCGGAGCAGATGGATAATGCAGAAGTGGAGGCGAAGGTCCTTTGCGGCATGATCATCAGGCAGGGCGAAGACTGGAGAACTTAGAAGCAGGGCGAAGGTGAGGCCGCTGGGAGTGGAAAATGGTTCCAGCCGAGTTCCCTCTGTTAGCTTAGGGCAAGGCAACTTGACCAAAAACGGAACTGAAACAGACCAGAAGTATTCCTTGCGTCGTTCAATGGCTTGGTGAGTTGACCGAAGGTGGGTGGATCTTTGCCGAAGGACAGGATAACATGACCTTAGGTAGCTTGACAGAAAGGGACAACTCTTGACCGAAGGCGATGGCACTTAACAGAAAGCGACAGCTCTTGACCGAAGGCAGAAGTGTAGTCGTAATGGCTGCACTGAAGGGAGAAGACATGCGCAGCCACTCTATAAAAGCATTTAGGCAAGGTGGGCTTGCCATCTTTTCCCCTCCAGTGCAGCCATTAGGACTACGCTTCCGTTTACAGGTTACGCAGCTGGTCAGCTCTTTTCAACCTGCAAACCACAAGCAAGAAAAAGCATCCTTGGGAAGAATGCAATATTTACAGGCAATCTGTATTTTTGAGTCTAGTTATCTGTCATCTAGTATTCAGCTTTTGGTATTTTCCACATAATGTCTCAGTGGTTTCAGCTAGAGGCTTGAAATTAGTACCGTTGAAAACCTTGTTTCGAACCTGTTAAAACAGTATATTGGAATGTCAAAATCGGTCGAAATTTGAGTGGAATGTGATTTTTAGCGGTTTGACCAAGAGTAGGATAAAATATTTTTACCCGCGATAAAGTTAAGGCACCCCGCACGCACCTGTAAACTAAACAATTAACTTTGCATGGGCTTAATTTTCTGAGTAGACTTTGTCTGGGGACGGGTATTGGAGTAAAGTTCTGCATAGGCTGCACTACATCTAAAATTAAAATAAAGAATTAAAAATAATACCTTTTATTCAAACAGTACCTAATTATAGTGGGTTAATAATTTACAACTGAATGTCCATGAATCGTACTTGATGTTTTAATTAAACACTTAAAATATCAAAACATCAAAATTTGCAATGGTGAAATGAAATGGGTAACCAACCAACTGAACATTCACATACATACAGTACCATCGACAGCACGTCCGTAACGAACACTATACCCTGGTATTACTCCAGGAGTCTGTGCCAACTGCAGCGGTGTTGTTAATGCACTAAGGTGCAGCAACCAACACTTTTGGTCCACACTTATTTAATTAAATGTACTTCCTAAGATGCCACTTGCATTATAAGTCTTCACGCATATACTTGGGCTTCAATTCTTCTATCCGTTTGATGAATTCACTTTTCTCAATACATCCATCACAATTCTCACCCCAACTGTCCAAGACTTTCTTCAGATCACGCACTTTCAGCTTTTTGAGGTCGGCTGTTTTCAGATCAATGATTTTCTCTGAAACAAGAAATTGTTACAGAACAGAGTAAATGACTAAAGGATGAATTCAAGTTAAATGAAGTACAGTATTTATAAAGACAAAAACAAATATTTTCCAGAATTTTTGCAAAGACCTGTCAAAATTCAAGTGTTTTTGCAATATGATCATTGATCAAATTGAAGCATATCGCAAAAAGAGAAACACTCGTTTCAATCCTCAGCAAGTCAAGAAACTTATCTAATTATTAATATTTTCTTTTCTTCCGTTAATACTGCTTATTATGGCTGCACCGATACTGGATTGGATTGGTTACCGATAGTTGTGGTATCGAATCGGTATTGTCAACTTTCGTAGAAATATCGATAGCTTGGAACCATTCAAGATTTACATGTGGTTTGCATAGGAATCTTTTTTGTTGTAATTTTAGTGTGGAGCTTCCTTTGTGCTGTTCACCTTTTCTTTGTCCAGTCATGTCGTACTGTGACTGGACAAAAAACTTTTGGATGATCATTATAGTAGTTTTTGAGAGATGCTCTAACCTACTCCTCAAGTTTTACACAAATCGCTGTAAATTATGGTTGAGCCTAAGTTGAACTTTTTATGTCAAAATTTGGCCAAAATGCTGATTTTTAGCAGTTGGCCCAAAATTCAGATAAAATGCTTCGACCGTGACTATCTTTTCACGACCTACTTGATTGTTAGGGACCATTCATAAATTACGTCACACCCAGTGTGACAAAACATGACATGGGGGAAAGGGGGTTGTCAAAAATGTGATGTCATACTTTATATTTTATACACCTTTATTATTTAAGAAAAAAATTTAATACTCTATACATAAATGATGTACTACGGAGTCAGAAAAAGTAAGGGGCTGCAAAATTGCTACTGTTTGAACCTATCACCATTCTTCAAGTTAATTAGAATACAAAGGAGCTCTCATTCCGAATGTTAGGTTGGGAGAGGCAAGAATTGAAGGTTTTCTCCATCCACAATACGAGCTGTTGCTAGTACCTAGGTGGTCTGAAATGGTGGAAACGACAGTAACACAAGCCTCAGTACATCCAAAACTGAACAGCAACCTAGCCAATTCTAACAACGCTTTGTTAAAGTTTGTGTTGACTCAGAAGTCACCATCTGACGTCGTAGCATTGGCTGTGGGGGAGTTTTGGGTTCAATGCTTCGCAGAGGTAAACTACAGCTTCGGCCGGATCTTGAAAGAAAAAAAGCCTATGGGACTAGGTAGTACAGTATTGCCGATAAATCACCGATGATTCGGCTGATTTGTACTGTTGCTTTCTGTAGTTACAGCCTAAAAGAATACCAACTGAGATGCTGCCTCTTGTTTCCTTATAATAGTTTGTGAGCGGCAGTGTTACTAGTTAGACATTTTACAAGTGGCAGTGTCAAAAGTTAGAGATTTTAAGTATTTCCGAGCAAAATTTTTTATTCTCCATCCCAAGATCACCTTAGCAGTTGAAAAGGAAGTTAAAATTCTGCTATTTTCCTTTCCTGTTCCTTTATTTGTAGCTGATAATTTTTTACTCATGGCAGAAAAATAATCTGTTTTTAAGAGTTCCCAATAAAATTGTACTTCCAGAAAAAAAATTGTCGGGGGGGGGGGGTACGACCGGTGACATTTTTAGGGGTTAAGATTATGTGTGACAAACTGTGACCTGGGGAGGGAGGGGGTCAAAATTAGCGTAACATACTTTATGAACAGTCCCTTGGTGCCTGATGAAGGTTGACAAAATCAATGGTCTGTTGAAAATTAGTAAGATCCTACTGAATTATACCGACTTCTGAAATTGTGCGTCTACCGAACCTTCTGTCACACGAAGGGTGGACAGAGTTAATACTGTATCAGCAATATTTTCCCCTCCACACGGAGTAATAGCCACGACAGTACAGGCTTAGGCCTAACAAAATAAAAATGGTGTGCTTCGCGGAACCTGACCGACCCTAACTTTTCCTTCTGACCCTAACAATTTTTTGCTAAAAACTGATGCGATCGCGATGCGCAGTGCAATCTTATGAGGAAAATTCCCAACGAACGTTAGCTGCGGGTTTCACTAATGCGTAGCTAAGCTAAGCATGAAACAATGTGTATTTTATATGCAGAACATAATTTAGCAAAGGCCTGCATTAAAAAATGTTTAAAAACAAATTTAAAAAAAAATCTTTTTCCGACCTACCGACCCTATTTATTTCACTAATGTTCCGCGAAGCACACATTTTTTTTTGTTAGGCCTTTACTTACGTTAGCAGGCAAAGGTACTAAAATGGTAAACTATCTCAAATGTGTGTTAACGGCTGTTACGCTTACGATTTCAAAAGCAAGGATATTCACCATTCCAATATCCTTGCAAATTTTTGACAGTCTGGATTTCTGGAGTTGGAGGGGCTCAGAACGAATATTACTTCAGGCTACTACATCACCGCTCACTCCGTCATGATCGTTCGTCTGCTTTTTGAATGCGACCCAAGCCTCCAGTATACTGCCGAGAGGCAAGTTTAATAAGTTGCTGCAGGAGAAGTGGTGTACTAGCCTGCAAGTTACAGAGGCTAAGGCCCCGCGTCGCATTCAAACAGACGACGAACAATCACGACGGACGGATTGAGCGGTGATGTAGTAGCCATAAGAAAGACAGTCGTTCTGAGCCCCTCCAACTCCAAAAATCCAGATTGTCAACAATTTGCAAAGATAATTGGAATGGTGAATATCCTTTCTTTTGAAATCCAAGCGAGGTGACATTTTTTAATTTGCATAGTCATTCATGATCAGGACATCTCAAGTGGAATCCGTGGCATTCTCTTGGCGAGATACGCAATTTCTGGTCCAAACCTAAAAAAAGTGTTTTTTTTGCACCTTCAGAATTTAAGAAGAAAAAAGCAGAAAGTAAGACACCCATGAAACCTTGTACCAAATTTAGGCGTCATCACTCTTGAGAAATTTAAGAAATTTAGGCAGACAGCTGATGACCGACATGAAAATTGTTTTTGTTAATTGGATAGATTGGCACACTTTTTGATTGCGTCAATTTGGTTATCAGCAGACTTAAATGCTCAGGTGGTTCGGTATCCATTCAGCAGAAAAATGATCACACCAAATAAGAACCACACTTTTAACAGAGTTCACACCAAAATGCTGAAATAATTTCCCCAAGTTTCCCAGGTTTTTTTTTGTTAAAAATCGGAGAATTCCCCAAGTTTCAAATGTAGTTTAAAGTCTCAAAGAGTTCTCCAGGTTGGTGGGAACCCTGTTTAAAGATCGGTTTAGCATCTCAATGAGAGCAGCTTAACAAACGTATTCTTAATGAATTAACACAGCTTACCATATCTTAATTCGCAAATTTGCGAGTCCTTTTTCTGCAGTTTCTCGCACACTTTTTCAGGAGGAGTATTCCAGCTGAGGGGTTTTGACATTTCATTCACAATTGAAGTGGCAGACTCTTCTAAGCCACCAATATAGTAGCACTGCAACAAATAAATGTGTCAACATTCAGGTAACCCAAAATAAAAAACTATATATATATCCATGCTAAACTTTTCCACTGAAGACAGAGCTGAACTTTTATACTACAGACAGTTTAAGGTTTTTTAAAAACACTCCTGTTAGCACAATGATGTGCAAGATTGCTGGCTACAAGGCTACAAACATTTGATACATCCTTCAACAATGTCGGTCACCACCTGCCGAAAATAACAAGAGAAACTGGCAGCTGTCAACGAACTCAAATGGCATTGTCTGTAAGTATTATAGTTTAGGATATATAATCAACAATGCAACATTATATTTTTGTTAACAGATGGGGCATTAAAGGATTTAAGATACTGTAAACCCTCATTAACTCGAACGAAACTCATTGCAGTTAGAGTTAACCGAAGAAATCCAAACAACCATGGCTGCTAGCCTAGGGAATATACTGAGCACATCTAGGCATCCAGCACTTGAATTTTCGGGGACAACCGTTGTCTTTCTTCTGAAGCAAAAGACGAGGCTGCTTTGAACTGTCATTTCAAGAACATTAACTTTGTACAATGACGAATGGAAAATTCAAAATTATGAGCAAATGACAGATGATGGCTGAATGTAGAATGGTCCCCAAAAAACTGACGACCCAACATTTTCTAAGTCCAACTTTTCTAGTTAGCACCCCTTACAACCAGGAGAGGACTGAAATCAAATCTACTGAAACAGGAAGATTTCTGTCCTCTCCTGGTTCTGAAGGGTGCTAACTAGAAAAGTTGGACTTAAAATGTTGGGCCGTCAGTTTTTTGTGGACCACCCTGTATATTTTTTTGGGGATTGGGGAGGGAGGGGGGGGGGGGGTTGTCCAGTTGCTTAATGGGGTGCGGAGGCACAGCATTTTAGTCTTGGCCCACCCTCGCCCCAAAGTTGAATCGCCAAGCATTAAAATAAACACAGAATTAAGTTTAGGTTTAACATACCAGCCTGTTATCCTTTCCTTTGGTTTCTTTGCAAACTTCTCGAAATTTGGCTTCAATTTTTTGTGGCGTTGATCTTTCTTCGTCAGTCAAGTCTGCCGAAAACCGCTTTAGAAACTTTATACACACTGCAACAGTAAAAAGATAAAAAGCATTAAAAATCAAAGTCAGTCCAAACAAAAAATAAATTTTTTCTGTTGCACCTGCATCAGTTCGCAGGTCAAAAACCTGCAGCCAGCCGTGTTGTCTAACCAAATTTTCGTCCATTCACTTCTAGAATAACATCGTCTGTATTTGAAGAAGGGCCATCTCGTCGAGCACTACGCCACTTCACAACAAATGCAGTGTGCTGGCATAAATGTTTCGCAAGTCAAGCATGAATTACAAAGTGTGATAAAACTTGTGCAATTACTTGTTCGTATTGTAAATTGTGTCCAAACTCAATTTCCGACGAATCCTTAGTAGAATATTACGAACCACGAAAAACGACGCCCAACACCTATAAGTAACTTATTCCATGCGTCCGCTTGTTGACTTGTGCACAACCAACCTTCACCAATGAGTGTCGCCACTTGCCAAACGGTGAGGAAAATTCAGCAGTTGACGACTTGGTTTTTAGAGCGACTCTCCAAAATGGCGACTGATTAACAAACCCTGATGCTTAAATTGTCATATCTCGGGAACCGTAGGTTATTAGCTAGAAACGGGCAGTTTGCGGCGTTGCGTGCATGCAGAATTACAAGGGCTCTCCAACCAAGTGTGCAACAGTGTAGCTAGCCACTTTAGTTGATTGGAGTTACATTAAAGCAAACAATATTTAAGCATCAAGTACTACCACAACTGCTAAAATTGTTGCTACATAGCGAGGAGGTAATGGACAATGGCGAGTGCCACACAATTCATGAGGGTTGAGCACAGCATTGTGCCATTGGCAGAACACGACACAAATGAGCATGCCCCAAAGCATCTCACTGGGTACCATGAGGCATGAACCAGCAGGGGCGGGTTATGACGGCAGGCTGGTAAATTGCCCAACACTGTTTTGATCGACTCACTAGAACTTTGAGCTCGGAAAAAATACCCGATAAAACATTATTTTGCAGCAATTATTACCTTTTTTTTGTCAGTCATTCTTCCGCAAAGGGTATAACTCAATTGTTGGCATAGCCCAGGCTATCCAGACTCTTCTTTGCATCTACAGTTGAATACTAGTACATATGGTTTTGACTGATGTTGAGCCAGCTGGAATCTTTATGGTAGATTAAAGAGTTTCTATACACCAGCAAGTTAATAAGCCATGAAGGTACGAGACATCAAAAGGGGCTACAGTTCACGGCTATTGCGCAAGGCTGTGCACCACGACTTCTGTTAAGGAAAATTCTCCAATACAGTAACAGTGACGCAGCACAAAGAGTCCCAACATTCGGTAATTTGTTAGGGCCAAATGATGCGTTCGCTTAAAAAATGGTAGGAAAAAGTTGTTCAGTGTCCAATTGAGGTAATTCTGCCACAATGAGGAATGGATTGTGGAAGGTTATATATGTCCCCTAAACCCTTTTTTTTTGTAGTAAAAAAATACTTGATAATTTTCCACGTCTCAAATTTAATATCTTAAGGAGGCAAAAGGGGCTTCTGTGTATGTAAGGGTAGGACTAAACTAGCATGTTAAGAATTCTGCGGCTAAAGTTCACTTTACCACAATTTTCTAAAAGCTCTGAATTCTGTTAGTACTTACCCTACACTCTCATTATATGGTCTCCTTTTTTTTGTGGGAGGTGCGGAACACAGTTTAAACCCCATCAGTACTTTACCACAATCCGTACATTTATACGGTGTTAGTTTTCGCTCGCGGGGCTGTGCACGGAAGCCCGCTCATGCCCCCAGCTGATATTTTTTACCGTAAACAGTTCAGATAAGTGGGTTGTTGTTGTCAGTTTAGTTCGGTTTTGTTGTTATTGTCGGTTAGGTTAGGTTATAGGTACCGGCTTCTGTTTGGCGTTTCACTTGACGGACTTTGGCCCAGTTGATGCTTTCCTGCGCGGCGCCGTCTGCCTCAAAAAAAAAAAAACAAGCGATTTGGCGTCTTTTTTTTTCGCCTTAAAACCTCCTTTCCGCACCTTGGAATCAACTTTAATCTGCCTTACGACGACAATAAGGTTAAGTTTTGTTTTTTTTTCTTAAAATTTGGAGGTTTGTGGTAAACTAGATTTGTGCCAATTCTGCAATATATGTATGCTGTGCAACAAAACAAACTACAAGTAAAAGAGAAGAGCCCTTTTTTTTTTTTAAGGACCGTCATCGTCCGATGGGTCTGGTTTTGGTGGCAACAACCTCGTCCAACTCCTTTTTAAGCAACGCCGATGACACAAATTTTCGAACATGTTAAGTTTTTAACTAGCCTACTTAATAAAGAGCAAAATGTGGAATGTACGCTTCTCATCCCGTGTCTGACTTACCTTCACAATTGTCTTCTTTTAAAGCTGTTGAAACGTGCACTAGCAATCCAACCAAAAATATATAAAAAGGAATAGCCTCCTTGTTTAAGTACAGATTCATTTTGTAATACAAAATTTAAGAACCTAAATTTACAGAGCTTGGAATGCCGTAACAAACGGCAAAGAAATCTAAATAGATGAGAGCGGATTCACTGTCCAGTTCGCCTTCAACCACAAATTCCACGTTTTGTTTAAAATATGAAGAAATTTACACTGCACAAATCTTGCAAACCTCCCGAAATCTATTTGCCGGCAAGAAAACGTGGAAGCCGGACATTCATCCACGTTGGTTTGGTGTCGTCACAACCGGAAGTAGAGTTGGCGAGCGCGGATTGGTTCGTTATTGTCTTCAGATTTCAAGCTCAATCTGACCAGCAGGATTGTTCTCGCCACAGATTAGAGAGTTAGGTTTACCTAACTCTCTAATCTGTGGTTCTCGCCTAAATCTCCCCCAAACAAAAAACTGGTGAAGGATTCCCTCCAAGCTTTTCGGCCGTTTGAAGTCGCAATATCAAACGCTAAGTGTTTTCACCAAGTTAATAAATACAGATTAAAGACCACTTCGGCAATATTGTTATTTTTTATACCTGTGGTGGTGTGTGAATCGGAAGACTTGTCCTGCACTAGTAACCCAGTAATAACGAAGGAGGCAGCTGCCTTACTAGGTTACACCAAAATTACACCAAGGTAACTAGGTTATTTCGCTGTTGGTTTCACTCCAAGGGGGGTGGGGGAATCTCACCACGAGTCGGTTGCTGTCAGTAAACTAACACAGACACAATTTTGACACAACTAAGCCATTCCACAGCTCATTCCACTACTGACGCAACTTTTGTTTACAAGGAGTCTGTTCGGTACTGCCTGGACAGAGGAAGCAAAGTGTATTCTGCCTCGTTGGATTTGTCTAAGGCCTTTGATCGGGTCGACTTTGATAAACTCTTTGCTAAGCTTGCTGGTAGAGGGGCACCAGCCCACATGGTAAATGTTATTGCCTTTTGGTACTTGAATCAATCCGCTGTTGTTAAGTGAGACGGCCACTTGTCTTTGCCATTTACTGTTTGCAGGGGTGTGAGCGGGGGGGGGGGGGGGCCTTTCGCCTGCTCTGTTTACTTTGTACATGGATGATCTTTTGTGTGATCTTAGCTTGGCCTTGCCTGTTTGCTGGATTGGAGGATTGAACGTTAATTGCATTGCCTATGCAGATGACCTTATTATCTTTGCTCCCTCTCGAGCTGGACTACAATCACTACTTGACATTTGCACTGAGTGGGCTGCCAGCAATTCTATGCTTTTTAATGTTAGAAAGTGTTTCTTTATTGCTCATAGATGTGCTAGAGGTGACGTTGTTGCAGCCGTCTCCATTAGTGGAACTGAACTGTCACGAGTGTTTGATTTTAAATATCTTGGACATATCATCACTGATTCTCTTCATGATGATTTGGACATTCAGCGCTGCCAGCGTAGTTTTTTAAGATCCTTTTAACAGTTTGTACAGCAAGTTTAAGAATGTTGATGTGCATGTGTTTGCAAAGCTGTTCTCATCATGTTGTGCTCTGTATGGTGATCAGCCGTGGTTGAGGTATACCAAGAAAGCTCTTGGCACTCTTAAGGCATTTTATCATAACAGTGTCAAAAGATTTCTTGGAGTCCCTCGTTTTTCGCTTAGCCATGCCAGTTGTATTGCAGCAGGAGTGTCACCTTTTGAGGTCGTGTTGGGTGGGCACTTCGTGCAGTGGTATCGAAATCTGCTTAGACATCTAAGCAGTTATGACATCTTCAGTGGGAAGGGTTGGTCGGCTGCCAGATCGATATCGTACTACTTTAGATGAGCTCATGCTCAATACTGCAGACTTGGGTGTCTCCTCAAGGACATATCTCAAACGCTACTTGGATTGGTTCACTAGGAACTATTACAGTTTACTGTGATTTTCTCCAGTCAAACGTTTCATGTTCTGTGTTTTTGTATTTCTTTGTGCTGTCGTATATCCTCAACTGGATGAAATAAAGTCTAAATAATAATTATTATTATTATACGCCAGGCAAGTGGTATAATTATTTGTTCCTTAGCTTTCCTGAGCAGAGTGTACACCTCTCACGTAACTGTTTGCCACGCTGTTTGCTTTGCATAAGCAAGTTCCTAGTGAACCGTGCCGTTGTATGTATACAATGTACTGAGGTATATTATTATCATCTACATCATTAAAACGTATTATGTGCTTGTGAGTGTGTTTGTACCTCTACTCCTCTTGAACCAAGGCACCTACAAAGATGGGAGTAGGATCAAATGAAAGATACTTAAATTGTGCTTCAGTTAGGCCTATTTTCATCAATGTACCTTGGTATCATGACCCTAAAATACGCGAAAATCTGCAAAAATAATGTCAAAGTTTCTTTTTTTACCCTCATGGTGTTCGTTCATGACGTCATAGTTTGTTCATGCAAACCACAAGCGAAACGAGACAACGCCAATGGAGCGAGCAAAGCTAGTGATGTGGCTATTATTATATGCTCCTACTTATACCCTTTACAGGGAGTGAGTGCGAGAGCTATCTGTAGAGTGATGAAACGTCTAACAGGTATGGTGGTATTATTTACCCATGTCTGGGAGTGCAGAGCTATCCGGAAGGGGGTGGGGGGGGGGGCACTACTGACATAATGGTACCCGAACAATATGTTTATTGATAGACCTAATGACGAGCTCTGCTATTTTAGGTGTGTTATCCTTTGTCTTTGCGCAATAACGCGTTGTCGGCACGTACATAAACGTTATCCCATAATTAAATTGGCGTTTCGTACTCACATAAAGACTATTTCCGTGTCAAAATCTCAGCAACATGAACTGTCAAATAAGTGTGACATAAACTTTTAAAATTAAAAATTTTGCCTCTCCTACCATCCAAAATTTCGCCCGCCCTACCATTCTATCGGCGAAGATGCTGTCAACCGTCTACAAGGGCCTCTGCCGTATCAGGGAAAGCAGACCGAACGGTGGGACGTATATCTGCGTTGACATTAATGATGTGTCTGTTGTGAATACTGTCAACGTAGCAAATCTAGAACCCTACTTGGATGCAATCACCATATATCGCTATGGCTCGAACAATGCTACAGTCGCATCGGAGCCAAGATCATCCATCCATGACTGTGATGAAGAGGTGACGTCAGACTCAAATGACAAGTTAGCTAAAAACAGATTCAGACGAAGAGTCAAACCCTGAATACCAGCCAGGACAATCAGGTACGGACTCGGAAGATGAACCTGGCTGGCAAGCTGCACCAGCTACCATGATGGATAGTCCTAGGAGTAAAATTGCACTGCCAATCCAGTACAGACTGACTTTCATGCGAGAAGAAGACAGTGAAGATTACATTCACTGGGCAATATCTTTCATGGAACTGTCGACCCTGATTTGGGACTTCTAAACTGAGCGAACTGTATTCGGAGATGTTTCTGAACAGGACCTGCAGCATCCTGCCTTTCATGCAGCACCCATGGATTCGTGCAGCATTCCTGAATTCATGCAGCGTCCCTGTGTCTCTTCATTTATTCGACTGACCGTCATCATAGTCCGTGTCCGTTCCGTCGTGTTGCATTCGCAAGTCCGAAATTCCATCCGCACATGCTCAAAACAGCTGCTCACTCCGTACATGTCATTGCAGTTAATTAGGAATCATATCGGCCATGTGAAGAAAGTCAGTTTCAGACATTGCTAGCCCGCTC
>JAHWFP010140071.1:5977-28395 GCA_023313725.1 Lithobius niger | reverse complement strand
GTGCACCCGTATCTAGCCAATACCAGGAGATGTGCACCAGTCAGGAGTGGACAACCGATCACCATTACACTTCAAGCAATAGTCTGAAGAAATGCAAGTTTCTAACAGCTACTGTGTAGACATTGGGACCATCATGAGTAAATAGCTTGGGAGTCAACTCTGGCAGGCATCTAAGCTGGTTCATGCGATGTGAGGTTGCCCTGACACCCTGTTGACAAGTCTCATTTTAAGAGGAGTCTGCCAGTCTTACAACCTGGCTATGGGAGCCTTATCACGTGCCTTCTTGTTTGCCAGCAGCCAGTCGTCCAAGCAGACGAATGTTCAGATTCCCCAGCAGTGCAACCTGCTCACTACCAGTTTCATCACTAGCGTGAATACGTGGGGGCGTCGTACAGAGGCCAAATGGCAACCCTTGAACTGGTACACTCCGCCCCGGCACACTAGCCTGAATATGTGGCGAATAGACGGGTGGAGAGGGATGTGACGGTGAGCGTCCTCCAAATCTATCGAAGAAGTGACATTTCCAACTCGCAGGAGCTCCCCTTTTGAAGTGCTCGTTCACTATGTACAGGTTGAGTTGCTTCAGAGTGAAAATAAGGTGCGAGCTACCCTTGTTCTTGGGGATGACGTGCGCCGGCCTGTAGGAGCCCTGGGTACCACACAGGGCCACCTCGATAGCCTCATTCTGGACGAGTGACCGAATTTCCGCTACGTATTCGGCCGACTCCACCCTGTTCCTCGGCCACACGGGTGGTTTTTGAGCGAGGGGTAGCATTTGCAGAAAAATTGGGGTATAGCCGCCTCATGACGTTTAAAACGAAGCTGTCGTCCGTGATTTCCATTTTCTCCAATGACGTTGGACCCACCCCCATCTGGCCATGAAGGGGAGTGGTTAACACCATTGGTGGGTCAATTCCGCGAGGGGGGTGGTTTCCTGCCCCAGCGGTTCCTTGGGAATGAGCCTGTTCCCCTGCCCCCTCGATGGTTGTTGGGGCTGTCCTGATGGAGCATTTGGTCTACCCATTGCACCCCTGGCTCCGCTGGCCTCCACTGGTAGTATTGTACAAGTTGCGTACTCCTCTCGGCTCGAATTTTTTGATTAAAGGAAATTTTTTATCGCACCCATCCCTTTTCTCTGTTGTGCATACCTTTACGTCTAGGTCCCTCAGTCCTACGATGACTAATGGTTTCGCATGAAGTGACCGTTGGATATTAGGTATACAATTTTATAATTTACAATATTTTTTAAAACATGCAACAGCTTTACCGTTTAACCTGCTAACCACGTGCACATTCACTTCAGTTTCATTGGGTTATAACTGAACAAATAAGTCTTCTTTTTGTGGAGTTGTGAGAAACTTATTTGCCCCCAAACCTGTTTTTCTCTTGCATTAATTCAACGTGCAACACATCAAATAACATTAGAATTTGGGAATCAAAATGGTAAGCCACTTCTGCCGTACACAAATGAACCATACCTTCCTAATTAAGGCTACAGTGATACCGATACTGGATCGGATGGGTTCCCGATTGTGTTATCGGTTTTGGCTTTCATGGATGTACCAATAATTCAGGAACAGATTCCGACACGAGGTTCACGGCATTTTGCTCAGGAAATCTCTGAGCACCTTCCTAGCTATAGTTTAACTACTGATGGTGGATTTGGAGCCTCTGAACAGAAGGAGTGAACTGGTGAGTGAAAAATTCAGAGTTCACTTTTCGAAGGCTTTCAAATTTTCAACAACAATCGGTTGGCTTCATCAGGCAAAGGTTTTAAAAAGTCTGGGCTGCCTACATCGCCACAACGAACAGGCACACATTAGCGACTTTGAATTTTACCGGCAATGCTCAACATTCAAAGTCGCTAATGTGTGCCTGTTTGTTATGGAGGTGTTGGCAGCCCAGACTTTTTAAAACGTTTGCCTGATTAAGCCATCCGATTGTCGTTGAAAATTTGAAAGACTTTGAGGAGATATTTGTAGTGCAAGTGAGCAAAAAACAAACTCAGAATTTTTAAAGAACTTTGTCTCACAGTACATTCTGTAGGGTACTTTTTCAAACTGGTGATCTTGCCACGTTTGAAAGAGGAAATTGCTTTGCTGAAGAACAACATCTACTACACAGGGCTGCAATACAATTGTAAATTTCAGGGTAGAAATGAGATGCAACGCAAAAGGTTAAATTTATTTTTCACTGCTTGTTTATTTCACGAACTTAGGTAGCCATACACAGTTTTGTACCCATGTACATAAATACATCTATATACACATATTTGGCTACAATGAAGCACCGGAGACGGAAAACTAAATTCGTAAGGCAATCTGGATACACCAAAAGTGGACACAAGAAAATTAAGCTTGTATATTATAGAATATTTAAAATATTAATGATGGAGGCAAAATATAAACACGCCAGCCACCATTAAGTACTTTTATAGAAACATATCGGAATGCTAAAATCTGGAATAATTGTGTAATACTGGGGCAGTTTAAAAAATCCACATCAGATGTCGACAAAACAAGCTGTGTGCAAGCAACATTTCGTTATGAATGTTTTAAATCATATTTTACTCAGTGCCAAGATTAGTAGCAATTATCGTAACTTAGTATAAATCCAGCTAAAACTTATTGCCACTTGAAACTATGATGACTCAAAATAAAATGAAGGACAGACAATAGACAAGATGACATAAGATGTTGAAATTCTAGCACAAATGCAAGTTGACGATACAAGAAAGCAGCAAAAGCGATACAAGTTACCATAAATTTCATTTGTCAGCGATACATCAACATACTGTGCATCAGTACCAATCTCGGTATGCTGGATAAGTGCTTGTTCACTGGCAGATTTAGGTGGATGCAGTCCCACTGCCCTTTGGCGGTAAAATTAATATCCCCCATCTCAAGTCAGATTTTGTTACATGGAAAAAATTGAGAAAGAAAAATTGGTTATCAAATTTTTAAGTGGACTTTGAAACTTCCTTGTTTCCTTGCCCACAAATGACAAAAAGGAAGAAGTTAATAAGTTAATGGGTTTTCAATTTTGCTGTTAGGCAGATCATGCCAACCAATTTGAAAGTGCGTTGTTTAACCCAAGGCCAACATCACCAGTGTGTGTAGCGCAGATGCAGTCTCGGCAACAAGTAATGAAAATGGCACAAATTACTTTACCTTCTTGTGATTTTAAGAGGTAAAATCATTTTAAGTATTATGAATTAGTTAGAAAAAACTAATAATTAATCGGGGTATAAAACTAATAATTTTTTGCCAATGATACCAGAACAGCATGCTTTCTGAAAGTCAGAAAAGGCACTAAATAAGGCATACAATTTTAGCGCCGTCCTGGACCTCACTGGGGAAAATTAAAGTGCTCCAACTTCCCCAGACCCCTTCGCTTATATATTGGACTGATATGGAACCGCATCCACCGTAGGAAATCCCAAGATCCGCCACTGTAAGCTACTTCGCTGCCGGTATAACGATTATCGGAAGTATATTGTTGTTAACTGTTACAGCATTCCGTCATTACAATTATCGTTACTTTGCAATAATGTTACACTAATTTGGCTTTAAAGTTTACCATGGCAGTTAACAAATCAATTTCTCAGTCAAGCTACAACTACAGTAACTGTTTTTGCCTTATAATTTCAGAATGGACTACACGAACTCACTCCATTGAAACCTTAAAAAGATAATTTTAATAAATGTGTCTGATGAGTGAAATCTTAAGAATCAGGTTTTTGATATTTTATTTGACATAACCTAATTACTAGACCATTAACTGGTTGATACCAGTAAAGTTTCAAAAGTACTGCACAACACTTAGACCTCAACAAACAGCAAACATAAAAGGCAAAATTTTTGAACGTTTTAAATTCGACACTCGTAGAACATGCCAACCAAAATTTGGTATTTCTTCATTTATTTTTACTGCACCGCTGACAAAAAAAAACTCCTTTATAGTGTCTCTGAGTGGCTCGCACCACGACGAGAACAGCACAATTTAATATTCACAATATATTCCACCTCAATAGAGGACCAAGTTGAAGTGGACTGGTGGTACAAGTTGAAGAAATGAGAGTTCTTAATAATGCACATCAAAGATTGTGCTCCACAAATGAAAAAAAACCTAACCTAAAAAAAAAGACCTTAAGAGGAGTAATTACCTAAAGTGACTGAGCATTTGAGTAGCGATAAATGTATTCAACATCTCATCAATGGCATCCCGCAAAGATGTCTTTAATATTCATGAAGTGAGAAACGTGGAACGCATAATTAATGCTTATAATACACGTGTTACAGTAATACCATCACAGTTATATTCACAAAATAATTTAAATCAATACTTCAATAAATTCGGTACAATACAATAACTTGCTGCTTGGTGCAAATTTTCAGTCCTTCAGGATACTTAAAATTAAAACAAAATCAATATGTAATGTAATACATGTTTTCAGGTTTTTATCTGCATTAACTAAATGATGTTGCCTCACGTCATCAACAAGCGTGCCATAAATTTAACAGCAATTAACAGAACAATAGCAACGCTAAAGTTGTCATGTGAAAATAAACCTTATCCGATTCATTTCTAGGATGTATGCTAAGGTCATTAAGCAACATTGTATTGCGGTCAACACGAATAGCAAGCATTATGAAAATACTCTAGGTGATATAGAATGCACAACTGAAAAGAGTCTGTACAATAACATGAAAAGCATTCACTCCGACTTCGCGTAGTAAGGACGGACCTTTTTAAAAAAATTAAAGTACATACTTATCCGCCAGGCAAGTGCGAATTCATCTAGCAACTTTAAACATATGCTTAATTAAGACAACTTCCAAACCTTATATTACGCACTTTTTAAATAGGTCACATAGTGAAATATTAACATTAATTTGTGAGATTACGCAAAGACTACGAGTCAGACTGCACAGTTTGGTTAATACAGTAAGAAGTTTTCACATTTTCATCACTTTGAAATGACATAAAATATGTTTTGCTCTGATAGCTTTATCATCCATATAAGCTAGTCAAACATTTGTGATATGTCGATCATCCAGATACAAAGTCCCAACATTTCCACTCTTTCACTTTCACAAATTTAAATTCTATCTGTCAAATCTGCACCACCGTGGCAACATTTAATCAAACCCATCTCAGTCAAAACAAGCCTTACCAGGAGATTATAAGGTTGATAATCCTATTATTAGATTTACACTAAACGATAGCACAGAATTTTATAAATACGAGTGCAAAAAGGAAGCACTTAAATACAGTTTTATACTTCTGACTTGTTTTGTAGCTTCATGACAATCTAATATCAGTAGCACGTTAGCACTTAAAAATGCTCGCATAACGTCATGCTCGCTAACATGCAACATTAAGCACAGTTGCTTCGATAAAGGTCTGGGCCACGCCAATCATCCAACGAGACCTGCTTTAAACGCAGTACACAGTCTTGCAACTTCCTGTGATGCAACTTGACTTTCACAGGAATGGAACACAAAGTATGGCCAAATTATGTCTTCTAGCATCATCGTACCAGACGACATAAAACAATGCTAACACAAAAAAACACAAATCAAAACACACAAATCCAGTGTGCAAGTCCTTTATAAATGCCACTTGCGTAGACAAGTGGTGCCGCTTTGCTCCCAGTCTTCTCTAGTTATCTTTGCCTCTTGGAAACCAGGGGAACCAGCTAAAACGCAAGCACCCAAGTAGGCCGCATGGTAACGATATGGACTGCTGTGCACCTAAAAATAAATGCTTTGGTTTTTAATATATTAAGAACTTGACCTAGTTGTCAACCTCCCCAAAAAATCAGTTGCTCTAGAAATGGGATAAATAGAAAGAGAAACAAAAACTAAACTAATTCAGCTGAAATTTCTCCAAAGTGCACTACTTGGCCTTTTACAATGGTTGTACGCACAAATTCTTTGAGTTTCTTTTATCTTTAATTAACATACGCGTCGGTAAGTTGTAAAAACAAAATAAATGCACTGAGGCATGAGGAAGATAGTAGTTAACTATCAAAAATTCGCTAGACAGTGTGAGTGTCTTCTGTTGTGAAAGTGTGGGTTTTTCTGGTGACTTTTGTTCGTTTAAAATGCACTGAAAGGTTAACGTATAATTTTTGAAACTGATTAAAGATTGACCTAATGGCAAATCAACTTTTTGGCTTGTTTGTATCATTCACCCTTTACCGAAGTCCGACTCATGACTTAAAAATATTTCAGGATGCTATAACTTAATTATATGGTTCTCCAGACTAATGGTGGGAAAAAAACCTGCTGAGAGCAATACTATTTTTAGTTATAATGATGCTCTGCTAAGTGACCAAATAGTTCAGTAAAGGTTTACGGCATGTTTTAGTGTGGCCCCCTCCCTGCTTTTCCCCCCAACTCACCCATAATTTAATACCTTCAACGTAAAAACAGTTGTTTATTTTTATACGTAATCACATTGAAAAATCTCTAAATTTGCTGTATTAAAGGCACATAAATCCCTCCGTTCTGGCCGCTTTACTCTGTGTCACCTACGCTAAAATATAGTTCAAACGACCGCAGCGCGCATTGCTCTACGACACTAGTTAAACTCATTTCGGGGCCGCGGCAACGTGACACATCGTGCGACCAAGTCGCAAACATGAGCGAAGAATTAATTATCCTTCCTCCAGGGCCGCGGCTTGCCAGCGATGTGGCGGGAGTTATATACCGCTCGGACCGAGCTGTTTAAAACAAGTCTAATAACATTCACGCGCCACTACTGACATCTGCATCGTACCCTTAGACCAGCAAATGAAAGGTAAATCAGTTTATATAAAACTATTTCCGGTAATGTATCGAGTGAAACTGTTAAAATATACCGGAGGGAGTTATGTGCCTTTAATGTACAGCAGATTTAGAGATTTTTCAATGTGACAGTACACTTTGCTGTGACAGCAAATTATTTTTAAAAAATTGTATTAATTATATCCTGAAAAATCTCCGGCACAAAGTAATTTTTCTTTTACAATGTTCGTCCCAGAGAATAATCTCAAGGGACACTGTCTTGATGACATCAACATCTGCATTCAACAACTCCTTTTGTGGTGATCTTATCAGTGGACCACGGGTAAGATCAGTCATTGGATCCAGGAAATGATTGGTGTAAACATTAAGACTGCCTTGTTTAAGCCTATGTGCACACTCTTGAGAACCATTTAATTTTTCCGGCTTTACATGATTAATCTTAACAAGCCCATCTGACAGACTTAGTGTTGCCTAACAAAAATGTACAATTATATAACAAATTAATTTGGTCGTTTCAAGCACCTTAACGTTGGAATTCCTAACCCAACTGTATTGATCACTATTGTAAATCCATGTAAAGCATACAATAAATTATTAAAGTTACTGTGGACTTAACGAGACAATGAACTGAAACCGGCGCATGAAGAGAAATTCCGCGGCTAGCCTTGCACGTGTCACTACAATTTTTTTTGAACCACAGAAAAGAACTGTCTCAAACCATACTTCATTCAAAAGGCAGAAAAAGTAGCCAACATTTGGCCAATAAATTAAATCATCACTCCTTCCAAGTAATTTAAGAGTGAATTATGGAATGGCCTAATACATAATAAACTAGGAACCGTGGCGCATCAGCACAACTTAATACAAGTTTAATAAAGTTGTATTGCCACAACATCTAAACATGGAACTTGTATTGCTAACCATAATATGAGTTTATATTTGTAAAAGTTGTTTGCTCAAGGAAATAAGTTCATTATAGTGGACAGAAGCAGCTTACCTTTGGTATTAACGAAGGAGGAGTCAGTTTGTCAACTTCTAACTCTAGACGATTTGCAAATCCGGGCAATAGTGTCACACCGCCACTCAAGTAGATACTCCTAACATCAGCAAAAGAGGCTAAATGTTAATTTTGGCAGTAGATTTTAAAAATGAGAAGGGGGGGGGGGGGATGAGCAGAAGTATTTACCTTGTCATCTCCTTTCGAATATCTAAGCTGCACTCTTGAATGGCTTTGTGGACCAGCTTGTGGACACCTGGATTGTCCAAACCCCACGCATCAGGGTTGAATAAGCCCTCCGGGGCTTGGAAACGACCATTGTCCACCGAAATGTCACTGCAAGATAAAACATTTAAAAAAAAAATAAAATCCAGCATTTAATTCCCAACCAATGAACTTTAAAATTTTATCAAAACGAAAAAATCTAAGCAGTTTTCAGCAACAGGCATGGTAGTAAACAATGCAGGAGGTTTTCATGAGAAAATTTTTGGTTTTCCATGACATGGGAGTTTTCCGTACAAAACGTAGGGAATGTATCCAGAAGCATGAGAAACACAAGTGTTCCAACTATGATTTTCACGCAGACACAAAGTGTTTTAAAGTTGGCAATGAGACCTGCAGCAGAAAGTGTATCGTCACAGAAATTTAATAGTTCTTTCAAGGTCAAACACACAAAAAAATACTGCACTAATAGTAAGAAAATATTAAATGTGTGGCAACAATTTCTTGCAGATCCCAGTCCATCACTAAGTCATCACCCGTTTAATTGCCCAAAAGACAAAATCATTCATTCAGATTTACTCTCCGTTGTCCCTCTGTAAAATCAACTTGGCCACCAGAGTGTAGGAGTACATGTAGGTATTCCCTTATATAGCCTTTTCATTTTTTTATCACAGGAGCCCCTTCCTCCAAGAGGGGCCCCAGCACAAAATGTGTGTAGTGCCAGCAAAGAGGATACGGTGTTCTTGAATTCAAGAATATCACTGAATCGACTGAAATGGATCACTATTCTTATCATAAGAAGCACTTTCTTACTTTACCTTATCATGTCTTAGTGATGACCAACTTGCTAAGTAAATTGTGTGTGCAACCCAATAAAGATTATATTACACTAGGCATTAGAATGATGTCATCTCGATACATGTGATTAAGATGGACCAACCTCTCGACAACCTTGGGTGACAAACCTTTGTCAAGCAATCAAGTAGGCAAACTAACCTACTTAGCAGTGGGTTTCAAATTTTGAATTTCCAAATTTTTTAGTTAGACGCAAATTTGTACCACAACATCGACTACTGGAGTGCAAATCCAAAATAAACAAAAATTGTTAATTACTTGCTTTAGTCACTGAAAATCCTGGAACTCAGTGCCAATATTGCAATACTAAAGGTTTGTAAAAAGTTGTTGTTTTGATTTACTTTGCTTTCACTATTTTAACTGAAAACCTATACCTAAGGGTGGAAGAGTACAACAATTTTGAGTCAAGGCTGAGTTTGTAACAGTAGAGTTGAACATTGAGCAACGTTTGAACATTTAGTAAACGTAGTTTATTCACAGGTTTCTTTTAAGTTTGTTAGGATAACAACTAAGATGCTGCTTAACCGACTGTATGGGTGTATGTGAACTAATGATTTTCCAATTTAAAGAATATAACTATTAAGAGTTACAGGCTTTTAATTTAAAAGTTGGAAAGCTCTCGTCGAGACAATGAGTTTGGTATATTAGAATGCCAAAATGGTCACAAATTGGTAAACCACTATTTTCAGGGGAATAGTTTTGCAAGCATGGATTTGAGCAACAAGTCACGTTCAAGCACCAGTTGCACACATTCTGCTTAAATTTTTTGAGTATCGCACACCCGTACCTACAGCTAAAGTTTTACCAAATGCAGTAAAAAGTAGCTCTTTGGAAAATGTAGGCTCTCTTTAAAACCCTTAAAAAGAAATAATATTTATGAGAAATAATTTTCTTGCAGTAAAGCTAAGTACATTCTGACACGAATTATGGAAAAAAAACGAACCATCGTACTTTGAATGTTCGAAAATCCCAACACAAGAAATCATGCGCAAATTCAAAATCAAACAAATAATAATGATTGACGATTAACGATTGATTCTCATGGTGAGAAGCAGCGAATGCTACCTCGCGAATACGGGAGGCTACATGCCAGTTGCGTCCTAGTCGTTTGCTATTTTCAACTAACGATCGATGCACGTCGGAAAATGTAAAAAACGTAAATAAGCTTCTTGGGGTGGCTTGATGGATCAGGAGGATTATTTTTCTATCCGTAGTCATTGCAGCCTGTCAAACATTACGATTAAGATTTTGAATTTGAGCGTGATTTTATGTATTGGCACATGAATGAGGTTTCACTAGCATATTTATCAAGAATTTTACATTTGTAATGTTCATTGGTTGATTTTTTGCTGCTATCTCTGTTGTTGGTCTTTAAAACTGTGGAAACCGTAAGTCTCTAACTGGTGCGGTTCAAAAATCATGAAACTAAACTAGGTCGTTCAATTTAACACTCCAATGGCTACTTTGGGTGTGACTCTTGATGTGAAATTTGTCCCATGTATCCGAATTACCTGACCATTGTATTAATAAAAGTTTACTTACTCCCATGGAGCCTCATCTTGGAAAAATTGCTGAATTGGAATGGTTTGTTCATAGCTTTCAGGATCAGAGAAATAACTTTGAAGTTCTTCATTGTACTTTTCAGCACAATAACATGCCTGACAATAACAATACAAGAATTAAAGAAAACGGTACAAACGGAAATACAGTTTATCTAATGGCATTTGTTGATCATGCATTTAAAATATTACCTGTTCCATGACGTAACGAACCAAATAATTTTCCATATCAGAAACTAAACTATAATGACGCTGGAGGAGGAAATGACGGAGATGGTCAAGTATTCTTGCTCCACCGTATGGAATTCGTGAGACACCTGGCTCAACAACATATCCTGCAAAGGGCAATCATAATATGTGACAATTAAAACCCAAGTCAAAATAAGGTTGAAACTAGGCGAAAACGTTATTATTATGATGCTATGCTGGCAAGCGAGAATGAAAGTTTACAGACGGGGCTCGAAATGAGCAGATATAGCCAGGACTCTAAAACTATGTCCAGTTCAGGGAACAAAAAACTGTGCCTCAAATTCTAAAAATATTTCAACACAAAGACTGTTTTTCGAGAAAACAATTCTACAGTGGACACGGATTACAAGGAATTTTGTTTTAAGGATGATGAAACAACTGCAGTATATCACGTGATGGTGTGCATCACAGACTCAGCACGAGCGTACTTATGTGGCATTTGCATCTTGTCTGGAACAAGAGCTTCCATAAATATAAGTCAAGAACTAAATCAAGTCAGCAAACTGAAAGTCTTCTCAGAATCTCTGTCACAGGGAGTGTGATAATCAGGGTCATGCCGTTCCCCCCCCCCTTTTTTTTGGGGGGGGGGGCTGTTTAATTCGAGTACCAAAATCTTTTTTTTGAATTCACTCTCACAGATGAGTGATTACAAGTAATCAAGTTCATATATTTTTTTTGCAAAACTACAAATAAAGCTTGGTAAATACCATGAAAAAAAGCTCTGGATATAACGATGCCTACTTTTCCCTTCAAATTTGCAACAACTCTTGCAAGAGTGCTGCCTCCGTTTCATGATTTTGACTATTTTGGTTGCCAACATCGCTTTACCACACATTTTTAAAACAAATTCTAGTGAAAATATCATGGAGGCCCTCGGAAAAACCCACAGGGCACTAGCGGACCCATACGTACCAGAATTCAGTTTTGTGCAATACGCATGGGCTCGTCGCTTTGCTTTGACTGGATCGGTCGACCGTAATATGGACAGCTAAATGTTAAATAATTTGTGTTTAATGAAAACCGTAATTCTTGCTTCAAGTGGCACTATCACCGATTGAAATGCGAACGAAAATATCGTAGCGCCATCTAGCGGCAATGATATTGTAAACCTTTATAGCTTGCTTCCAGGTGCACGAGGACGAACCAAATTTTCACTCAA
Organism: Lithobius niger; assembly: GCA_023313725.1. Taxonomy (NCBI): domain Eukaryota; kingdom Metazoa; phylum Arthropoda; class Chilopoda; order Lithobiomorpha; family Lithobiidae; genus Lithobius; species Lithobius niger. Next base: position 16,560 of record JAHWFP010140071.1, on the reverse strand, counting down.
TAATTATGGATGTCTTGGCTTGTTTGTTTTGTTAAAAGAAATGCCGTTATGCATTCTTTTGCTTGGTGCAGGCAAGGGCTAGATGGCATTACATAGCGCTAGATGTTGTCAGATTTCGTCTGCTTTCAATCGGTGATAGTGCCACTTTAATATATTGGAAATCCGCTGCATCATCCTAAGTTGTGTAAAATACTGGTTACATTTCCAAAGCATAATCGGTAAATGCCAGAGCGCCGTTCGCGCAACAGGTCAGTACATCTAAAATTTTCGGTTTCATTGCGCAAAACAAAACTCGGCTCGAAAACCAGCAGTGTAGTGTGGGCATCATGCATCTCGTCTAGTTGCGTCTAATTCTCCTGCATATTTTAAGCCTAACCACACATCCGTGCGCACCCTGTATAGTTGCATACAGGCACTTCACTGCATCCACCATTAATATGAACCCTTAATAGGAAGTTACAGCACTGGCATGAGAACGAGAGACCTGTGTCACTCAAAGACTACTGCATTCGATATTTAAATCCGAGATCGTTGTTAAAAGAAATTTACTTTTTAAGTTCTTTTTAATGGTCAAGTTCTTATTGGATTATTGAGATAATCACGAGGATAATATTATTGCCAGTGTGAAGTTCGAATATTCTGATTAACCGCTCATTACGGCTGTTTGTTAACATCGGAAACTTAACAAATGTATGTTAAGCCGTTAAAATACTAACTGTTAAAAACACACTAACCATCAATAATAGGTATTACATCCATTCTTTCACCAATATCTACAATGATGCCAGAAGTGGCATTGTACGAAAGTAGAGAAAGCACAGTCTGGGTCGTCAAGTTGACAGAACGCACTTCAAACTGACTGAAAAGGATGCGAAGAACTTCGGTCTGAGTGCGCACAGTGAAGCTCCTTGGGAGACTAAGTTGGATCTGTGTAGACAATAAGAAAAATGCAAATTACTGACAAAGCAATTATTTATAACAAGATACGTAGCAGGGACAACAGTACTCATGTCGTTTTTTCAAGTATAGTGAAAACAAGGTCGTGTGCTGCTGTATAAAATTATCAAAATTGTGTAACAAGTTAAATAGTTATAATTGACACATACTTTATATTATTACCTGGTATTTCTTAGGGTCTACATTCAGATCTTTGAATACTTTTGTTAAGATACCAGCGACTGCATCTAAATCTACAGAATACTGAAATATGACAAAAAGACATGCGGTTAGCACATGTACAGCTACTAATTGATGTAAGAGTACAGACAAGGATATAAAATGTTTCGTACTTTAGATTTGTTACATAAATTACCTTTGTTACTTTGGCTGACGGTCTCAAAGGGAATGTAAGTGATGTACCGGACCTGTTGTCGGGAGAGAGTGCTTCGATTCCATAAAGGCGCTCGCCCGTTTCACGTTGCATGTTGCACACAGTTGGGAAAAATAATTGTGGCAGAGTAGCTACAACAGATAAGACTGGTATCAGAATCATTTCAACAAATAAATATGGATGTAACGAACCAATCTTCAACCGAATCGATAACTGCCAATAGGAGTCATGAAATAACAATTAGGCCAACAGACAATAACAGACCCCGATATTTGCAGGGTTTCCAGGTGCATTTCATGGTAATTTCTTGATGTTTTACAAGCCATCCTAAATAAAATTATGGGATTTTTTTTTTTTAGTGATCCGTGATTTTTAGAGGTTCCAGTTTTTTTGTTTTTTTTATTTCTGCTGATTTTCATGGTTTTTTTTTTCTTTGTTTGAACTTGAAAACTTGTCAGTCACTAACAGATCTTTAAAACCAATTTTTGATACCCACCTCTCAGCATCAAATGACAAAAAAACATAAAAACAAGCAAAGCATTCTGCTTTCAGCTGATTCATTCGCTCTTAATTTAAATACTCCCAAATAATGCATGCTTTAATGCAAGAGTACAGCAACAATTGCTTAAATTTGCAAAGTCGTTGATGCAGACAATTGGTTTACAAGCTTCAACAAGAACACGAGCAGCATCAGTCATTAGTTCGGTAACATCGTTCACTATACCAGTTATTAACAAATTGGCTAGTAATCAGATTTGCAGAAAAAAACTAATTAGAACAGCATTACAAACAAAGCTGAACTGAAACACTGATTAACTAAAACTTACGTTGGTTGCATAATATCCCAGCACGAACAGAACAGCTGCCTAGATCAAGAATTATGACATCCTGAAAATAAATAAATCCGATTACAAAAATCAGTTAGAAAGTACATTTGAATAGTACCAACATCAAAAAAATTTAACCTTAAAATTTCGAAAGCGCTTAATTACTAAATGCTTACAAAATTAACATGTTAAATAAGAGCTTGTAACATGCAGAAGCTTAAAAGCTGATCAGGGGGAAATAATTTCATACATATGGATCACAAAAATCAGTTAAGGTGACCAAGTTACACACTATCCCTGATACTGTTATTAGTTCAGTTCATGACTAATAATCAGTTTGATAACGCAGAACCAGAAATCAAAGATTTTATCTTCAAAACCTGCATATTTTCAACAACCTTTACTGGTTGCTTCTTCAGGCAGTTAAACCACTAGTACCCACACTCACTCCAAACCTAACGAACCTCCAAAATTCCCTCACATCACAGTTGGCCTCGAGTCACATTCCAGTCTGGTTTTGGAGCTAGTCACAGCCATTGATTCTCCACCTGTTTCTTCCTCTGTGATTAGTGGACTGGGGGATGGTGTGGGGAGGAATTTCAGTCATTTTACTTCCAATCTAATACTAAACTGGAGTGTCATTATGTTACTAATAATTTTGTACACCTGTTCAACAGTTTAATCGACATTCCCCTACACTGGTAAATGGCCTTTGCCATAAGGCGGTATGGAAGTGTGCGCCTTGCTGGAATCACACTTGAGTACGATTTTATTCAGCTCCCAGTCAATCTGGTGTTTCGATTTCTTGCAATGCATGGCTACAGCACTCCTTTTTGTTTTCTTCCAGGGTGGCTCCTTAACCCTAAGCGAGGTGGTCAATACACTAATAGGCTTATTTACAACTGTCGTTGTGTAATCAATCTTGGCCTGCCTTAGTGGTCCCTAAAACTGCAAAAACTCTTACTACTCTACCTTATGCGTAGGAAAAGGTATTCCTACGCTTAACAGTAATTGATTAACTGTATTTTGTTAATACAATTTGAATAAAACTTGCAGTACGAATAAATTTTCGTAATTGGTTTAAGTACAGCATCACAGGAGCACCAGAGTACGGTAACAAAAACAATACTAGAATTTAAAACATACCTCGTAGAAGTGAGGATAAGCAGGAACTGGCTGTGTGTACGTCAAATTGAAGTTCTCGGCAGTGTGAGTTTGAAGAGCCGCTTTCCATTGATCTGTCTCCTGCTTACTATTGCACCGAACAACAACATAATGTCCTTTCTGTAGAAAGTAAATTGAATAACAGTGTGAAACACTGGCTGGGCAATATAAAACACGGGCTAGATAGTATATGTAAATTTAACCATCTCTGACTTAATTGTTAATTTTCACGTTATTAATTTATCTGAACAGAAGATATATATTAATATGCAAATTTTAAATAAAATAACAAAACATGTAGTTGTTATTTTAAAACATTCACATTAAGTGAGTTGAAAGTTAAGCATGTGTTTCTGCTCAATCCTAGGGTGCTTCATAAAGGTTTGTTAGTATGGACAACAGAAATCAAACTTACAATATCCCCGCACTACTCAAAACAAGAAGTAATTGGTCAAAGAAAAAGTGGACCAAAAATCAAGAATAGCTACAAGTTTCTCATGACCATACTTTCAAGTCTTTCGGATCTATTATATTATTAAGTCCAGTGTAGCAAAGATCACCACAGTGTGTAACACTGTCATGCGAACAAATAAATTTTAGCGACATGCAAGACGATTTTTTTAACACCTCATATCCAAACTGATTATATAATGTTGTGATTCACCCTCCTACTCCAATTCTTAAATGTGTTATTCTTTAAAGTAGCAACTTATTACACCAAGACCAGTACCACACCACTATTCACAAGTATTCATGATGAAAAGGAAAGGAGAGCTATTGCAGCTTGCACTCCCACTTCCATGTGATGAGCATCAGTCAATACATTTAGTTGCCAATGTAACTAAATATTCCACTAATTCTTCACTAAATCCGGATTTTCTTTTTTACAAGATATCTCTAGGTGCACCACTATCAATGTCCAAAATATGGTTTTAATTGATGCAGTGGTTATTTTGTGATGCGGTCACAAAGGTCACATTTGACTGTATTCAAATATGGAGCTGCGCTCGGCTTCGCTTCGCTCCAATCATGTAAAACCAATAAAATTGCATAGTGCCAAAGAACTAACAGAAATAATTTTTTTTTTAACTTGCCAGAATTTTAATGTTTCTCCTAAAGTTCTTGGTCTTATTTTTTCAAAAGTTATTGGTCTTATTTTTTCAAAAGTTATTGGAAAAATTAATACATTATAAAGGTTTTTCTTGCCCTTAAATAACCTTTCAAACCCAGTGCATATAGACAACAATTTGCTAGTAAAGAATTTATGCTTTAATACGCGAAATGACAAAAAGGTGAACATTTTTTTAATGTATACTGTTTAGATCAATAAACAATTACTATGTCTAGTTATGCATTGGTTTAATAGGCTAACTAAATTGACAAACAAATTACATTGGCAGCAAGAATACCTATCAAGCTGAACAGTCCAATTTGAATACACTAGAGCTGACCTGTTCATTAAAAAAAATGTTAAGCTGGAAGTTAAACTTCAGAAAGGCACCTTGTTACAATAACACACTAAACCAGCCTTAAACATCAGAATTGGGGGGGGGGGGGGGTTATTAGTACCTACAAATTTGACTAATCGCGACATGTATGTTCAAGGAATGCACTTTCTGAATTTTTATCCTCATCATTGCACAAAACTAGTGAAAAATTAGAGAGCTGTAAGGAAATCGATAAACAGCGTCAGCCTCCCACCACCCCACCTCCCTCCAAAAAAAAAATATATACAAAAATCGCTTTCAAAATCGCTTTCAAAAATCGGTTACATGTCTGCTAAGTTGCATTTTATTAACCATGTCTGATTCTCTTGTTTTCGGTTGCCATTGTTCATTCACCTCTTTCAAACTAATACAGTAATTTTGACGATCAAGATTTTTAAAAGTGCAGACTTTGAAGCTACTGAACTCGTGTACAAATGGCCAACAATAAGTTATCAAAGCTCATCCGGGTTTCATTCCGATGATGTTATATGGAAATGATGGACCCTGACCCATTACTTTTATAACATCTGTACGACTCCATGACTTTTTATATGTGAAAAAAAAAAAAAAACCAGGAAAGCAATACTTCCTTGCTTCAGTTGCAGATGAATAGCAAGCATTATTGGGGAGAAATAAAATGTTAACTACACCATTAGCACAGCTGTAAAGCATTATGACATTTATTAAGGGAGAATGAGCTGTTTTTTACAACCAGATAAAAGTCAATCCACCAGTATAGTTAATATGACACTTAAGAACCAGTTATTCAACTAAGAAAGCAGGTTAGTATTAGTATGCATACCAAACTGTCAATGCCAAGCAAATGACCAGAAACGGTTTTCTGCAGAAAGAGAAAAATAAATACAGTAAAGCAAATAGAAAAGAAAATGGTCATTTTTAACATGCAAATATCTACCCAAATACCATGCAAAAGCATTAATGAGTGGAAAATAAATGCTGAAATGCAAAGCATACAAAAGTTTCAAGCGTTACAACAGCTGGACTACAGCAAGTAGAACAAATTTACCCCGTCATCCATTCCCAACATGGTCGTCTCCATGGAGTCGATATGGCCGCCCATCAGATTGAGCGTTAAACTCGGCTTTTCTGCATTGTGGTTCTGAAACAAAATAAAAACATAATCAAACAATGGTAAAGCAAAAGTTAACAGCAAAACTTATTACCACCAATTTACCTTTGTTTTATATGAACTCTTGAAATGTTCGACTAGATACTCCTCGCTTCTGCTGCAAACTCGGCTTGACTCAAATTTAAACCACTAATTGACAGTTTTCATCATTTCCTATGTATTGTCATTTTCACCTACAATGTGTCAGCCGTTTTTCATCAAAATACTTGCTACAAACTTCCAGCAAGAAGCTTACTGTGGATTTGCCATGGAATCATTCAGTCGGAGATGGAGATGACTTTAGCTTTATTGACAACAGGAAAGCTTTCCTAACTCGGGCATCAATCTCCTCGGTTGGAGTTGCTTGTATTCTCTCCATTTTCAACTTACTCTCTCGCTAGTGTCACTCTAAACATGGCTAGTGATGGCAAGGCCCATCGAGAGAACATTCCATAGTGACTACTTATTACCTGAATTAGAGAGAGTGCCATAGAGCAAGGGCCCCAATCATATTAAACTTTTGACTGAAGGTTTGCTGTCCGGTTAGTTCATTGGTTTATAAGTAAACAAAGTTATGCACTGATATTTCTTACCATAGAATATCGGTACAGAAGTATTTAAATGCATTCAACACAAAAGCATTTTTTTAGTCCCAGGCTGCACCATAGATAAGACCGATCCATTGACGTAAATCAACCTTGCAATGTCAAAGTCAACATTCAAAATGTCCATTTGCAAATGGTGAGTTTAGTTTTACTTGTCAAGATGAAGACTTATTTGGCACAGCTTGGTAGTCAAATGGCCATATCTTGGCAGACCGTACTAAGCAGAAGCCAAGTGTTGAGTCATGAATTTAAAGGTGTCAACAGTCAATACTTCAACTTTGAAGTGGGTTTTACTTATTGACTATCTGAAGCCCTTAAGTGCTGGTGGTGTTTGATGCATCATTTCCAACTTTGGGACAGTTTGCTTTCTCATGTGTTGCAGAAGGCGTGTGTCCATGTTCTGTCTATGTATTTTTGCGCACACTGCTAACAAACACAAATTTGTGATTGCTGCCCTTACTCAATCATTACCGACCCAGACTCTGCCCCTTACACAATACTGGCAAAATGGTGAGTGCAGGTTAAGTAATGCGACATTTTGATGTATGATCCAGCAAGCTGAGTACTAAACAATAACTGTACAGTAACTACCCCTGGGCACTTCCAAATTTAACTGATTGAGTAGGTCTATTTCCACTTGGCACACCGCTAGGGATCGGCCGATTTGACTTTTTACCGATACGATACGATACCCGTGAAGGGTAAACCGATCTGATACAATACTGATGACTCATACTCACAGTTCGATCACACAAAACTAAAAGTCAAAGATCTTCAAAGGTTTTCCCCTCGAAACTTTGAAGATCTTTGACTTTTAGTATTGCGTGATCGAACTGTGAGTATAAGTCATGAACTTGAACCAAAGTAGAAATGCTGAGTCGACCGATTTTTCGGTATTCAAAACGATACCGATACTGATGTCGATACCAATAATAATAAGAAATCACGACTAAAAGTTTAAATTTCATACAAAAAATGCAACTTCAGTTTCTGGTTTTACATTGGTTCCAACTGTTGAGATTATCCAAAAAGTTCTGCGCAGCAATAACAGCATTTTTACTCTTATTCTTACTTATGGCTTTAGTACATTCATCTTCTCAAGTTAGATTTTAGTTGGTGGTTGTAAAACTTAAGAGCGTTGGAACTGTGACGTGCTACTTTTTCATTACAAACTCAACAAATGGCTTTGTTTTTCTCACTTGGTTGTTTCTTTTGCTGCGCTTGGTGTCAGTTTTGCAGGGATGACAGTTGCATTTCTTGGCATAACAAAATATCTGTATCGGAAGCCTTACAGTGGTCCGATACAAATATGGCAAAAATATCGATAAATACAGATTATACCGATACCGATATCAATATCGGCCTATCCCTACACACCGCTGCTTGGCACCAAATTCCATACCGCAGTTCTCATTAAACATTCTGGCGTCGACAACAAACTTGCAAAAATGACAAAACAATGAACTGGGAAAAACTAAAATAGTTAAGATTAAGAACTCACTTGTAGTAATTTTAAGTTCATCGTAGCAAGCCTTACAAACAAATGAGAGTAATCGCTCTGATCGGTACAAATGATTGGGTTTAATGTGAAGCTGGAACAATAGACAAGTGTCTTACCTGATAATAATAAAGATAACCGTCTTTTAACTTGAAGAAGCGCCTCTTCCACGCATTCCAAAACGTAGCCTTTTTGCGTCCAGACGGCAATTTGTCCAGATAGCCTTCAATATTAATGAACGACGTCTCAGCGTCTGACGAGTAGGTTGGCTGTGGAGACTGAATCTCATACAACTCATTTAAGAGTAACGTCTGTAAACACAAATTATGATAGCATTACAAGCTGTTAACCGGTGAAGATTTACAAGAATTTATAATGCACATAGATAATGACACTAAGCAAGTGGCGCCAGCTGCCAATCTGCGCAACTTCATATGCCGCATATGCCATAATTTTAATGTCTCGCTTTTACAAAGCTTTTCTGGTATTATAAATGTTTTCCAAAGTAAATTATATCATACAAACATCAAATGGTAAGAATGAGTAAATCCTGGGACTAAAAAAACTGCATTTCACTTTGTATAAAACGATACTTTGATTTGTGGATTTGCTCCCAAGTATTTACGTCCTTGATCGGGAGTCATAGGCCATAAAGGTAGATACACTGTATGTACGCAACGCCAGAAACTTTAAAGGTATCGTAAGGTTTACTTTAAACGCTTTTCAATACATTATAAACTTTTCAATATTGCTCACGAACTTACTCAACACGCACAATTTTCTAAGTTCAAGGAAGTTGACTGTCAAAAACACGCGAAGATTGTCTGTTACCTTCCTCAAACTTTAAAAGATGTGCGTTTTGAGTAAGTTCCTTTATAGTTTGTAATTTGGGTAAGTTATTAAAAAGTAACCTCTAACTTATCCCAAGTATGGGGGGGGGGTCTGAAACTAGGTCATTTCACAATTTCTGACTTTAAATCATTTTAGATTGTAATTTTTCTGCTAGAAATTGACTAAAAGCTCCATACATTCAGGGAAATCAACGTTTCATCCCCTAAATCTTCTTTTTTTCTGCACCAAAATTAACTTTTAAAAAGCTTTATACATAAAGTATACTAAATAAACTAGTAAAGTAAACTAAATTCTTGAGCAAATGAGAACAAACATTGCGTTAATGTTAAACTTAACCCAAACCACATAAGTGAAAGATCGCATAAACGCAGACTTTTCCACGATAAATTCTGGACAAAAATAAGATTCTAATTATATCTTTGTTACGGCTCACTCCCTTTTTTTATCGAATTATCGACAGGCCGCGGGCATTTGCGTTTTACGTGTTAAATAATTTTGCGTTGGCAGTGGCAGGAGAAAGTAGTTTACTTAGGGGACTGTGAGTGCCCAATCATTGGAGGAGTGGCGCGAAGCTAATTTTAGTACGGTGCTCTGAATACCAGATGGTGCAGCAATATTGGTGTTTGCTGACAGGACGCTTAACAGAAATTGACACTTCTCACTTGATGTCCCATCAGTTGATACGTGACACACATCATCCCCTACACTTGATTTCTGGACTACGATAACTATTACAAAAGACTGACAGGGCTAATACATCATCACGTTCTACACTCAATTCCAGGATTTTTCCCGCTTTTCTCCAGGCTCAGATAAGTTCCATTGTCCATTTCATTTTTCAGGCTCAATATTCCAATTTCGATACAAAATCTATCGTTTTTTTCCCCCTCAATATACTGATGCTAGCAACCAAACAGTAGAAATCATGGAAAAGCAGCACACATTGCACACATTGTCAATTATTTTTAATTATTAAGAATTCCACACCGCCTGCTCTTGGTATGTCAATCACTGGGGTTTTAAGGTGGGACCAAACATCAATCCTATTTAGAGCCATTTCACATGACGTATTTTGGGACAAAATGATGCAGAAAACTGCAGAGCACTACGCATCGACTGTAATCGTCGATGACCAAAGCGATTGTGCGGATTGGATGGTAGGGCATGCCGGTTTGTGAGCATGGATGCCATCTGGGTATCATAATGTATTTAAGCTGTACATCCATAACCTTTAATTTTACGGGCATTGACTGATGTACACAACAATTTAATGTTTACATTTTGACACGCCGGGATACACTGGACTATTGGGAGTTTCGTGCCAAATAAATTATTATTAGTATTACTTTGACAATGGCATTTTAAACTTTCAACATCAACGAGCTATTGTTTAAGAACTATGAAACTAATGTAGGCTCAACAACACGGTGCACATGTCTTAACCATCACAGGTGGGGACCTCTAATGAAAGATTCTAATGCAATTTTAGACACAGCAGACAAGGCAGAACTTACCAAAACTCACTCCCCCCCAATCAACCACTCGCTCCTGGTAGTCAAGTAGGAACGGCAGTAGTACTTGGCGGAAATAAGCCAGATTTGTAAGTTTTCTTTTATAATTTTTAATGCAATTTTAGGAGATTTGTAAATCTCAAAAACTAGAAAATCAGCTGAAACAAGGAAGACTTTCAT
>JAHWFP010140070.1:44482-54704 GCA_023313725.1 Lithobius niger | reverse complement strand
ACCCTTTCCCATGCCACCATGATTCAACCACCTATCCTTCCCACCACGTAAAATCGTATAACCCTTTCCCCTGCCACCTTGATTCAACCACCTTTCCTTCCCGCCACTTAAAATCGTATAACCCTTTCCCCTGCCACCATGATTCAACCACCTATCCTTCCCACCACGTAAAATCGTATAACCCTTTCCCCTGACACCTTGATTCAACCACCTATCCTTTCCACCACTTAAAATCGTATAACCTTTTCCCCTGACACCTTGATTCAACCACCTATCCTTCCCACCACTTAAAATCGTATAACTCTTTCCCCTGACACCTTGATTCAACCAACTTTCCTTCCCACCACGTAAAATCGTATAATCCTTTTTCCTGAGATACAAAGTGTCTTTACTTCGAAGTCGATAATTCAGATTACCTTCAGTTGGTTATCAAATTTTCGTAAGTTGATAACTAATGAATTGTTTGTGAAAGTCGGCAGACTGTTAGATCTCTAAGGGCGTGACGTTAAACCAATCCAATAGAAAACTGTGTGGCACACTTCTAAATTCTAGAAAATGTTCACATAGGATTAAAATGGAATCTATTTAGACATTGTCCATTTAAAAACCTGAGGTCAATATAAGTGACAACATTAATTTTTGCCAGTTCCTGGAGAAAATGCCTGGAAAAACCTGATCAAGGCAATCTTGAGTATATGAGGCGTAGGTAAACGGCAAACCTCCATATCCATTATAGCTACAAACCCAAAGCCCTATTACACCTAAGGAAACTAAGTACCCTTTTGTGATTTGTACCAACAAGAACAAAGCTCGGATAACTGTCCTTGCACCAGAAGAGGTCCCAATAAACTATCACTTGTTGCAGATATATCTTGTGCAGGACAACATTTACTGCTTCACTTTCTGGTTCTTTCTCTTATTAAAATTTGATCTCAACATCGGAGTTCGTATGCATGCATGAATGCTATTATCTATGATATGATTATGGAGAAAGAGCAAGCCAAAAGGTTACATAAAAACACAGCCTTAGAAACAAACGATGATTTAGGGCATGACGTGCCCCGTTAGGCTGCTAAAAGTTAAATAAGGGGTTCTCAGGAGCGCACGGATGGGTTTTTACTTACCGCATGTAACTCTTTTTATAGCATTGTCTAAAAAAATGTCCGATCATGCATTAGAATTTTCACGAAATAGCTCCCGGAGCCGATAAAATGTCAGAGGAATGTCACAACTAAAAACTTGAATCTAAAGAAAGACTTTTATCAAATTTGTAACATTTGCACGCTGAACCAGGCATTAAAACATCGATAATGTTTTCCACAACGAAATGTAAGCTACTGACGTGTCTTGATTTGGAAAAAAAAAAAGCCATTACCCTTATATGGAAAATCTCAAATACAAAGTAAAAAAAAACACCACCCGCTCGCGTCAGTTTTTAGTACCACGCCTGAGAACCACTTAATTAATTTTTAGCAGTCTTATCATTCAACAAGTTTTTCAGCGAAAAGCTTACGTCATGATAAACACTTACTTAAAAACCCACACAGATTGAAAATTCCAAAGGCTACATACTAAAAAAAAAAATGAACCAAAGTCAACTTAAAAACTGACGACAACCCCACTACTTTCCTACAAGAGCAGGTGAAAATAATATTGACCAGCAACAACTATTTATAGGGGAAGTGCCCTAGCGGGAGGAATCAGAATTCCTAATTTCTGAAAAATAGGAACGTGTACCTGGCGCTAGTTACTTTGGAGCAAAATTAGATAATGTATATTGCATAGGCGGACATACGTTTTCAGGTTTAATCTAGCCTTGTTTATTGAAATAAAATACGGGTATTAGCCAGGTCGGAATTGTGCCTTGTCTTGATATAGCATTGCCCGAGGGAATTTGGTTTGTCATTATTCTTAACAGTGGACTTGAACGATGGGATTCTGTTATTTTAACTCAGTTTCGTGGTACGGTACCTAAGTTTGCATGATTGTAGGTGTTGCCCAAGAAATCTGGCACACAATGGTATTATCGGTTTTCTTAGCAATATTATGTTTCTGAATGCAGCGTGATTAGCCTGGCATCATGACGCTCTTGATATTAGGACTAGAGGATGGGACAAGAGCAATACTTTGTGGGACGCAGTTTTCGCAGATTTTCAGTGGTCCCCTAAAAATACGGAATGCTAACAAATTGCTGTGGTTTTTGCTGTCAGGGGTGATGTTTTACAATTCTACCATGATTCGTTTGATCACCAGGTAGAGACGGAACCGGTTTTCAATGTGTTTACGTAAGGTGTACTCAATTTCGTGATGAAGCTATAATTTATTAGTTGTATGCGAAAAAGATGGGCGATTATCGTTTAGGACATTATTTTTGTGAATTGGGTCACAAACCTTTTCAAACAAATTTCAAGCCTCTACAAAATCGTGTGGCTTCGCAACATCTAAAACTGGACTTCCCCTCCCCCTCTTTAACTGAAAATATTCTGAAGTAAGGTTTAAATTTGTCCTGACACCCCCTCTTAAAACTTTCGTACCCACTTTCTACATTAGATTACACCTTTCGCTTTCGTTCTAACTCGAACTCAAGCTAGGGCAATACTTCAAAACTGCTGTAAGAAATAGGTCTGATTGCTCCATACACTTCTGGAAAGGAAAGTGAAGCTATCACAATAAATTCGGACAAGAGAAATTCAACTGTTTTGTATGGCAAGGCAATTTTACACAAGACAATTCTAGAAGATTTTTCCTCTGCAAACCAATGTATGTTGGCTTCACTGTTAGCCCCTTTTCTCATTGCGTATAGCCTACCTTAAACGGTTTTTTTACTAGTTCACAGATCACGGAAAATTAACAGATGAATTTTTCGAAAACTGTATCTAGACACACGCTAGAGTGTCGCGCCAAGTTAGGCAAGAATCATCACAACAAACATCTCATCAATTCAATTGTCGAGGTTGTAAACCATTGTAGCGCGGCGCCATAGCGTCAGTCTCTTATATCTTGAAGCGTAGTTGGGTACATTTCAGGTACTTGGGGAAAAATAATAATGCGGTACAAAAGCTTAAATTGTGTTGAAATCAAGAGCAATGACCCACCTGACAAAAATTAACTCGTGTAGGAATGCCAGCTGGGCTGCTTTCAATGCAAAATCTGAGTTGAGTCTAATACATAATTTAAAAAAAAAGGACTGATATATAAAAACCAAAACTGGTAAAAGGGGCCGCCAAGTTCCGAATGGTTCGGCCCTTCAAAGGAGTCATATCTACGGACGAGGGCTACCCTCACACCGAGTTTCATCAAGTTTACACGACCAGTTTTTGAACTCACCAAAACATTCGCCAACTTAATCGCACCGAATAATACTTTGGACGTTAAATGAAAACTTGAACATTGCTACCGAAAGTAGGATTGTTCTAGTTTTCATTTAACATTCGAACTATTAAGCGGTGCGATTAACTTGGCGAATGTTTTGGTGTGTTGATATCACTCCTTTGAAGGACCGAACCATTCGGAACTTGGTGACCCCTTTTACCAGTTTTGGTTTTTGATATGATTAAAAAAAGCTGATCACACACTAAAACGCACAAACCTGGCTACCAATTAGAATAATTATACGATTTAAACGATTCTCATATGTTATTCTCACAGCTTGTTGTCCCAGTACTAAAAGACCCAGCTATTGGCTCTTACACTGCATCGAATAAAAAAAATTGGATAAAGGGCTGAAAATCTTTTACGAGAAAGAAATTCTGAAATTCTTAAGAAAAGTGTTGAAAATATGCCAACAGGCTGAGTAAGAATGAGAAAATTAAACGTCCATCTATGGCGCCTTCCACTTTGCTAGCAGGTGTATATTTTCTAAGTCATTTTTAAATATATCGAGCAATCATTCTTATTGGAACGCTATCTAAAAAACTGTTCTAACGGTTTGCGAAACCTAAAACACCGTAAAAATTTGTCCAAGTTCTCCCAAAAAACAAAAACAAAAAACACTATCGCTTGCCACGAAACGTTTACTTAAAAAAAAAACCGGAAAAAAAACGAAGAAAATGCTCAATTAGAAAAGAGCCGAAATACTCAACTTAGCGCAAATTTCTATTCATGCCATACAATTTAACCGTTACAAGTTCAATGCTTAAACCCTTCCACATTGGATCAGGACCTGCGTTCGGTGTTTGGGCATTGAATAAAACCCTATCGAGACAGAAGAGAATTTCGTGCGACGAGATGCGGTACTAAGTGCCTACAAGGTCAAAATTGCTGCAATCATTTGGTTGATGCTTCGTTTATCGAACGATTTTGACGTCTTTCTTACACCATGATGCAGCCGCGAGCAGCCAGTCTGGTTTGGCCTTTACACTCATAGTCACAAGTAACACCATGGTTTTGGGATGACAAAACCAGACAGCTAAACTTACCATACCGCTTCCAAACTGGACCCCAACACTGCGGCCAGGATTCGGAATGCAGTTAATTTTTTTCTTACCACAACATTCTCGGTGCTACAATTGTTCCTGTCTTCCCTCCTTTCCATCTCCAATTCCTTCTTTGTCGGCGCTCGCAGCGCCAAAAGGTTTCTCCAAAGCGCGGGCCTTTTCACACAGAAGCAAGTCTTAAATTCCCGAGATAGACCAGGACCTGAAAACACGGTGTCCGGCCTGGGTCCAGGTAGAAGGGAATGGGATTTCGAGATTAATGAGAATTTAAAGAGGCGACTTAAAGCAGAAAAAAAATGAGAATTGTTTCAGGAAGACTTGCAACGCTGCAAAATAATGGTTTTCACGACTTTAAGGAATTAAAGTCACAGTAAAAGCGGGAGCTAATAATGAGTTCCGTTGGGTACAAGCAATGAAACCAGCAAAATATCGGCTTTGATCAGTCAGGAAGGTTAACAAATCGGCATAAAATCGGCAACGGCTAATCAAGAAGATAAAAAAAATCGGGGTAAAATCGGCATCCTAATTTAATAACGTCGGTCGAGCCTTACTTCAAAGCGGAAAAACCTAACTATTATGTCACTAGTGCGTTCTACGATAGTCGGAAAAAAGTTAATATTAAAGTTCTGGAATGTACAGTTCCGGTAAAAAAAAACCCGCGTATTTTCGTTATATCGAGGGTCGTATAATAACAACCATAGAGAAAATCAGTTATCTCGAAAACTACCTGAGAAATTTTCATGAAACAAAGACTGAACTGCTAATTAGATTGTCTGCAGTATTTCTACCCTTATTAAATACTACGTTAACTGACCGAAATTAACTGGCCGAGCGAGAAAAACTTAACGATATATGATGATATCTCAAAAACTAGTGGAAGGATTTTAATGAAACAATGACACATTATATTTTGCTGGTTAATATTGCATGTGATATACGTATAGAAATAAAGCATACATCATAACAATTAAACCAGTTTTTGTTTTATTCAGTTATATCCTGTAGTTTATGAGATATATTATTAATACCAACCCGTGTTGCTCGCTCGGCCAATTTTATTTGGCTACTTACCATTGCATGAAATACGTACAGAAATATAGCTGATATCATAATAAGCAACCCAGTTTCATTCAATTGTGTTCTGTAGTTTTCGAGATATCTACATTTTCGTTCAGAGTAGAAGCCCAATGAGTCAAATACGTTAATACTTCAAAATCCTCCATATAATGAAGGCGTTTTTTTTTTTACCAGAACTGTATTTGTAAACCCTGCATTGTCAATCATCATTATTGACATCGATTTCCCCACTTATGTGACTTTACTCACTTGATTCCGTACTTAACAAAGTTTTCCTTAAGTGGCATCGCTTTTCTCACTTGGAATCATTTTCTCAATGGCATCAATTTCCTCAAAATGAACTTTGCGAATGCCTCGATGCCCGACCAGGACTTCTTTCCTAGTCTGGAAGGGGTCTTAACAACTTTGTAGGTCCCCTTTTTTCCTAAGCCTCTCTAGTTTCAGGGGAATTTGGGCCAGTGTTGATGTTAAAGATTGCGCCATAAAACATTAGTCACTTTAAAATATTCTTCACATTACAAAACGGCCTCCATAGGCGACGCCTCGGCTACACGCTTTCGACACTAGGGCATTAGATTCGCTTAGGAAAGTTGAAGTGGGCCGACCAAACAAAACAAAGTAGCTTAGCACGCAAGCGAGCGAAAGTGAAAAATACGGCTGATAAAAATGAATAAGTGAATCAAGAAATAAATGGGATTGTGGCGCGCGCATGCTCTTAAGATCAATATTTCATCTTCCAGTTCGATAGAAAGTTAATTTATTTCTAATATTTATGCGCCTGCGCACTTGACTTCTCCCGGGTCTTCAGGGAAATCAGGGTGCTAGGCATCGTCGCCACCATAGGCACAAAGCAATTAGCAGTTGAAAAGCACCAAAGCTTTCTAATAAATGCATTTTGGTTTGGTTAACTGAGGACTCAATGGGTCTGGGAGTAAGGAATGGAATCAAAATAATAAAGTAAAATTTCAAAATGAATAATTCCTTTGCGGTTCTCTCTAATATACTGTTCAGCAGCAAACGAATCTGGAAGTTTGCACTGGTTGTTGGGTTGCGTAGAGCTTGGGGCGCACTCAAGCAACTCGTCATCATTCGCAGAACGACGGGCATTCTTCACGTTAACCGCAAATATTCGCCGGCGTGGTATATCGTAGACTAAAGGCCTCTCCAGACAGAAGCAAATTTCGTGCGAAGCAATGCGCGACTACGTGCCTACAAGGTCAAAATGGCTGCAATCGTATGGTTGGTGTTGCGTTAAGGACGAATATTGAAGTCTTTTTTACACCATACTGCGACTCCGTGCAGCCGCGAGCAGCCAGTCCGGTTAGGGCTTAATGCTTGAGTCTGTTGCAGACATTTCGCTTTAATTTTATTGCTTCAAGTCTCTGGAAAAATGTACAAGGACTGATACCGAGAGAGTTCAGCAGAAATATTCTGAAACATGTAATTGACTGGAGTCGGCTGTTGCGAGTCTTGCAGTCACCTTTTTACACTTTGTCTGTTGGATTCGCTAATTTCGCTCAATTAGCTAATTCGGTGTATTTGATGCCATTGTAGAGGAGAGTAGTCCAGTTTGTTACATTTAAGTTGCATGACAGCATTTTCGGGATATCTCCTAGTTTTTTCTTATTTTCTGCAATTCTCATGATGTAAAAGATCATACGACTGTATAATCCAATCGCCTTTCCTTTAGGGTCGAGGCACGTGCTCTGTCACGCCTGCGTCCCGGATTTTTGGGCTTTTTTCGTGTTGTCCTTCCTAGTAATACGTAACTCATTATTCACTCAGCACCTGAATTGACAACAGCTCCTTATCTGCCTCCATAATTATGATCAGATAATTTCTGGAACCTTCTAAGCCTTTTCTTCAGGCTAAAGGCTTTTAGGCCTTTTTCTTCATTTGAATTTAGAACATCACTTTTTAAGCCTTTTAGTCATGTTCTGATTTAATTCAGTTCATCATAGTAACTTTGATTAAAAATTGACCTGTTTTAACGCTTATTTTCACAAACACACATGAAATAACAAACATTTCGGCAAATTTTTGGTCGTTACGAAGAACGGTCGTTACGAAGTAGTGTAACTGGGGTGTTGTGGAACCTGACGAAGATAGTCGCCTGAGCCGTTACATCTCCAGGACTGCTGACTATCGAACATTTGCCGAAATATTTGTTATTTCATGTGTGTTTGTGAAAATAAGCGTGAAAAAAGGTGAATTTGGAACTTTAAAATGAATTTTCATAGCAGGTAATGTGACATTTTCAAGGTAACTGTGATAAGTTAAGCAACACTTCTAGTCTTTATGTCTCTCTTAAGTTAGTTTAAACCTAAACTAACCCATTTCAGGTAATTTAGGTACCAAGAGGGATTGCCTTGTCCCAAAAAAAACTCGTGGTCGGTATTCTGTTACAAGGTAATCATTGGAAGGCATTCCTCAGAGAATGGCGGTGTTGAGGAGTGGTAAAGAGGTTCCGTCAGGGATAAACACGATGATAGATTGGTATAAGCAAATTCATTCGCATCGACCCTTATTTACCAACTTCATCAGGGCCACCAACTTTAGTTTGGGGCTCCCCTTAGCTATTTCTGAAAAATCGGCCTTTAAGTCATCCCCATCCAGCAACGTCAAACAAAGAAAAATTGTCGGTTCAGGAGGGGCAAAAAATAAACAGGGTGCTATATATTGACATCATTATATACCGATCATTGACTGATCACGTCGACTTGTTTAACAGAAAAAAACACACACACGCTGAAACGATGAATTAAAGCATAAAGCTTGCTGGAAAATCTCGAGTTTCGTGAGATATCAATATAAATTAGGAGAATCAACACAAATTAAAGTAATAGTTGTTAGTATTTATTGTTTTTCCCATAAAATGAACGGATTAAGGAAACCAGATCTAGAATCTGCAGAGACACAAATACACCCAGTTTCCAAATTTAATGCTACGATCTGAAATTGTTACATATCAAAAGCCAAAACTGGTAAAAGGGACCGCCAAGTTCCGAATGGATCGGCCCTTCAAAGGAGTGATATCAACACACCAAAACATTCGCCAAGTTAATCGCACCAACTAATAGTATGAAGGGTTAAAAGAAAACTAGAACATTGCTATACGTGTTCTGCAGAGACACAAATACACCCAGTTTCTAATTTTAATGCTTTGATCTGAAATTACAATATGCCATCACTGCCAGCGATTCATCAATCCCAAACTGAATGGATGCAGTTAAGTAGCCAGGCAGCAATGGATTCAGCTGAAGAGCTCGAATGTAATGAAAATCCAAAAGAATGCAGTTGACGGGCTGCACACACATAAGCTAACAATCCTCTCAAGTACCAAACAGACGCAGTTGAAGAGCAGCAAATCAAAACCCACAGTGCGCCAACAAGTAATTACAGCAAGCTGAAAACTTTGTCAACTAAAGTCGGTGAGCGTGTGATCCTTTCTGTGGGATTATTAAACACCCTCTATCATAATACGACATCACAGCAGCATGTAAAGGTCACTCAGGTACACATAATGGCACATTATTTCCCTAGATTTTATCTCCGCATCACAGCGTTACCAAGACCATAATAGTATAAAGCCTCACGTATAAAGGCTGGTGCATCAATCTAGCAATCTGTGCAACGGTGCAAACACATGCACACTCAAACCGCTCAAATGCACTCTCTTCATTGTCCCCTATTGCTTTTCTAGCAGATTAAAATCACCTCTTTAAATCCTCCATGTCGACGTTACAAGTACGCTGACGGCTTAGAAATGATTGAAATTTTAGGCCGTAACCGAATTTCATGAGGCACTCTGTGATAACACAGACTCGTTCCAATGGCTTATCCTCGACGAATGTTAAACACTTGGGTTTGGGGGAAGGGGAGCTCGGAGAGGGAGAGAGAGGGGGTTTGAAGGAAGAATCCGAATCACTAAGTTATTTTTAGAAACTCCAATTCGTTTTTATTTTTTTCCTTTGCCGCAACATCTTGTTCGCCAAGCTATCCGATTCGTATAAGGAAAGTGAGATGCTACAACACAATCTAAAACCAGACTGTTAGAAATGACATTGTTAAAGAACAAGCATTATTCTTCTCTGTTGGTTCATAAACCTTTTATATAGGGCCTTAGGGCTTCGGGCAGATGACCAGGTGGTTAACGCTCGTTAAACCCTTTAACCCTTTAACCCTTTTATACATTCTTGTGTTGGTTAAGACCAAGTCGCCATATTGGTTGACATCATAGCGATTCAGATGACATTTAAATGAACTTTTTTGTGTGTGTTTTTTTTTACATAGAACAACCCAGTCATGCATATTAAAAAATTGTTGACAGTGTTCATACTTTCTACATTTGTTGGCAACAATGGAATAAGATTCCTTATTTCGACTGTGTAGGTGTCCCATACACGAAAGCCAGCGTTCATTCAGTCTAACGCGCGTGCGTACCTGTGACTCCATGCTATAAAGCTAACTAGGTCAGTTTAGAATTAACTTTTTTTTTTAATTTCAAGAATAATAATAATAAACTTTATTCAGAGAGTGTTACCGAAGGTCTATTAAGTCCTTGTGTGGCTTACATATTTAGTTATAATTTTACAATCTAGATAAAGAAAAATATGTACAATAAAATTAAATCACACATTATGGAAAAAAATAATCAGATAGACACACACACACACACACACACACACACACACACACACACACACACA
>JAHWFP010140070.1:0-27286 GCA_023313725.1 Lithobius niger | reverse complement strand
GAGATAAAGGTGAGAGAGTGAGTGAGAGTGGGAGAGAGAGAGAATGGCAGATAGAGGAGAGATAGAAGCGAGAGTGGGAGAGCGGGAGTGTTCGAGAGAAAGAAATTAGGACAGAGAAGCAAGAGAGACAGAGAAAAAATATAGGGGCCATAGAGAGAGATAGTGACAGAGTGGGAGTGATTGGGAAAGTAAGAGAGATTCAGCATAGGAGTGAGAGAAAGCCGATATAGAGGAGAAAGTCAGAGAGAGGGAGAGGTAGAGGTGAGAGAGTGTGAGAGTAGGTGAGCGAGAGAGCATGAGAGTGGGATAGACAGAGTGGGCAAGGGAGAGAGAGTGAGAGAGAAAGAGTGGGATAGAGAGGAGAGATAGAGCCTGGGAGTTAAGACGTAGAAGCGAGAGAGACAGAGATGCAGTGTGGCTTTAGCCTGATTGGAAAAAAAAGACTGAAGAATACAATAATTGGGGAAAAAAAACTAAGAAGAAGCTTCTGTTCCCTTTTTACCTTTTCCCTTTAAAACTCACAATCCAACCAGTGGAGGCTCCAATCAGGAGTGAATTCAGATATTGAAATTTCAATATAAAAAGCTAGGTTCTTAAACAAAGATCCGCCCCCCCCCCCCCCTCCTTGTTTTCAAACAATTTCTTTTTTTTTTCTCTTTTTTTACGGCTTTTGCCCCACAGAGCGAGAGGCATAATGGCTGCATTCCCTTAAGGCCTGACTCCTAATTACAGACTTCCACAAGTTACACAAAGAAGAAGAATGGAAAACGAAAAAAAAAAGGAAAAAAAATGATAAAGAATTCAACTCAAAAGCCCAAGCATTACTTTTCATTCTTACGGAATATGACTCAAGTTCTTGGAGGTTGGTGGGTTCTTGGTGAAAATGCTGCGAGCAGCCAGAGAGGAGTGACTGGAAAGTCCGTCTGGCCTGTTCGAACTGCTCGTATCCTAGCAACAGTGACGCGACTTGTGCCAAGTACTTCCGAGCCAATTTGCATTCTAATTCTTCGTCGTAACGACAATGACACCCGCCACTGACATGCAAATGGGGTAAAGCTTGCTCTCTCTCTCGTGCACTCTGTGGCATCCGAAGAGCATTGGCAGAGTTGTAGAGAGAGAACGAAGAAAACAGAAAGAAAGAAGAGAAAGAACACAGTTTTGAGGAGCCAACTAAAGACAGCCAGGCGGACTGCACTCTTGAAAAATTGCGTCACTGACTCCGGTTACTGTTCCTACTTTACCGCTGCCAGCTAGAGCTAGTGTGGGAAAGGATATAAAATAATTCTATCACCAAAAAAAAGAATCGTCAAAAATGAAAAAAAAAAAAACAGTTCGTTTTGATGAAGATCCTCAATTTCGGAGCCATTATTGGCCGTCAAATAATGCGATATGTCCATTTGCAAAATCTGCAGCGCTGAGATAGTGGAGCTTCCGGTTAAAATATGGTTTTAGCTCGGCCCTATACCATCTGTCTCCCATCCTTAAGCAGCTAGATTTGAATATTTGTAGGAACCAACTTCCACAAGGGGTTCTCTTTGGATTAAACTGGAAAAAAAAATCATTATGAGAAAATGACTGTCTGATGAATCACAGCGCTCTGTTTCAGATCAGTGAATTAATGATATGAATAAATACATAAAAAAGGTGGGTCAGCTTGCCAGCGATATTGCCATGCTAGTTAAGTATAACTAACTAGTGCTTGCCTGTTTCCTCGGTCATTTGGACCAGAAAGTGTAAAATTATTTCTTATTTTCACGAATAGGCCAATAAAGTGCTCAATAATACACAATAAAATAACTCTACGTTTAGGGACTTGTCGGATTCATCTTCAAGACTTCAAAAATGTAAAATTTTCTTAGGCACCGGGAAAAAAGTCAAAGTGAAATGCAGAAATCCATAGTACTGGCATGCAGACCTGGCTGGGGGGGGGGGGGGGATTTCGCTTTAATGGCGCGTCGACAGCAAGGTCATTAGCTCCAACCTCAGTCACAGTGCAGTGCGCCACACTGGCAGGATGAAGTCAAGAACGGACATAATGGTGCTTAAAACTAAAAAAAAAATCACGTGGCTCTATGAATACCCACTGTGCAGACTTCCGTCCGTAATCTGATTTATTTTTTATTTTTACTTTTCAGCACGGTTCTAACCAGTCTTAAATTAACCCTATCAGTTTTTCCTGGTGATTACGAATGTCCACCTTTCACTTTGACCTTTACCTCTGTGTAAGAAAATTTTGCGTTTAAACTATTGAAAATGAGTCGAATAAGACAGGAAACGTAGTTAATTTGTTATGTATTATTGAGCACTTATTATTGTTATCCTGACTGCAACAGTCCCTCCGTCGAGGATATGAAACCAAACAACCTCCGCTTGAAACACTTGGTTGTAACAATCAACCATGGGTACAATTTAATTAAATTCCGCGTAAGCATTGTTTTTTCTATGTAATGTATAGTGTCCGCGGCCTATCTTGAGTTCTCCGCAGAAAAAAAACACAGATTATCGACTGTACGTTTTCAGTAGCAGAGTCCCTTGTTGATATCCAAGATGGTTAGAAAAACAATGGCGGCCATCGATTAAAGCCACCCCCTCCAGGAAGACGTAGTCGCTCACAAGGACTCAAGATATGCCTCGCACACAATAAGTAACTTATCCCTCAGAACACAGTTTTCGAAGAACAAAGGAACAGAATATTCGTGTAAGGCCCTTCGTTACGAGGCGACAGCTAAAAATTAGTCGGATGAAGGGACAATGATAGAGTTAGATCGGGTGATCTAGAGTCGCATGTTGCCTAGGTATTCAATTTTGCCCTGCTTAAAATTTATCGGGTAAGGCAATGACAGCTTAATACAAAGTTTATTTCTTCTCAGAGACAGCCAACACAGCAAAAACCTACTTATATAATAAGTAATGATCGGAATTCGGAGTTGTTATTAGAGCAAGCGAGCGGCGCCCTGCCATTAAGGGACTCCAATGCAAACTTTGCGGAAGCGTGAAAGAAAAACTGTTCCGAATAATTTGAAATTTTGGACATAGTCGTCGCCATGCACAGACCCGCTTTACCGCGAGAGAAAAAAAAAACGAGATCGAATATGTGGTTGAGGAACAATCACCAAAAAACTGTGTCGTGGTAATTCAGTGGGAATTATGGAACTCCACGATGGGTGCATTCTCTGAACCAAGTACCAAAAAACCGCTACAGCCTACAAGCTGGATAAGTTGCTGGCCGTATCGTGAGTATGTCCAGACTTGGTTTACCACGAAATAAAGCAGAAATCGGTCATGTCGTTGAGAAATATTCACCAAAAACATGTTAAGGCAATGGGAATGCAGTCGCTGAGGAAAGGTGGTGTTGGTCCTCTTGTGTATTGCTCATACCAACCTAACACATTGATTCCTCTTGAGGGGGAAATTCCCTCCTGAATTCCATTGTTTCCACCGGCCGTTTATGGTCTATCAAGTGCTTGTGGAACGTCGCCGTCTTGATGGTGTCCGTCGCCGTTTCCATCTTCCACGACACTTAGGGCGACAATTGGATGACGAGTCTGTCCTCCTGTCCGGGATTTGTTAATTTTTGCAGGAGGTACAGACGTATGACACAAAAACTAGATTTGAGGTTTGTTTAACATTTCTGTACTGTGTGGCACAGTGACAACTGGACCACTGCACAGTAACTGCGGTTCGTGCTAATGTGCCATAAAGCCTCAATCCTCGCATGGAAAAAATCAACTGGTGCCCTTTCCTGACTCGAAGACAGAAACACCACCAAGGCCTATACGACAGAATGGAACTCCCAGTTCGTATTCAGTTTTACACGTTATAAAGAAAGGAAATCCCCCCCCCCCCAGTAAGGTACCGCATACCTCTATTCGTCTAATCTGGACCACAACTACGCATCTCTTTTCGTATCAATCCAGAGTGCAGCAACACGAAGAGAATTGAAGTCCAGCAGAACATCCGCTGGTTTGCTTCTTTAATGGTGGCTCCATGGAAATCAGCCCCCATAAACTACCACGTATCTATTCATCCAATCTGGGCTGTTGACCATGCATCTCTTTTCATTTCAATCCAGACTGCATCAACATGTTCAGAATTGAAGCCCGACGAACTATTCAATGGCGGTCCCCTTCAATGGCGACCCCCAATAGCGTTTTTTTTTATCGTTAACTCCTTAATAAGCTCAATCGCTTGACTCTGGCCTGTCACTCACATACTCGGTGACGCCCTAGTTTTATGGCATCGGAGAATCGGAATAGAGATATATTATTTGAATGCTGACATGGCCTCTATTGTTTTCGAAGGTACGAGCATAAGTTTTTACATATTTTACAATTGTTATGAAAAAAGCTTAACATTTTTCGTGTTCCATATGGCGTCTTAGCATCGGATTCCCAGCATCTCTGTTCCTCGAGTGATGAGACAGTCAGTGGGCCGGCCATCATAATAGAGATGGTTAGTACCAACAACTAACCTAACCTAACCTAACCGGCAATGTTGAAGTGAATCCCCTCAAATGACTATCAATTGACTGTGAATCGACTTTTCTTCCAACTGCACTGTTGCCAACCGTTAAACTGTGAAAATACTGTTTTTAGACTGGCAGTATTCCGATTGCCAACGATTGAACTGTGAAAAGACTACTTTCGACTGGCTCTACTGTTACCAACAACTTAACTGCGAAAATACCTTTTTTCGACTGGCAGTAGCCTTTCCTACCACTGAACTGCAAAAAATACTTTTTTTTTTTTCGACTGCAGTATACTGATTGCCAACTATTGAGATGTGAAAAGACTACTGCCAGTTCGGACTTTCAAACAACTAAACTGTGAAAAGACTCATTGACTGGCAGTACTGTTGGCTATACTGAATTGTGAAAATACTATTTGTTCAACAAGTAATAATGTTGCCAAGCATTGAACAGTGAAGTATTTTTTTTTCACTGGTAGTATTGTTGCTAATCAGAGTATTGTGAAAATACTTTTTGTTTCAACTTGCAATACGGATTCTAACGACTGACATGTTAAATAATTTTTATTCGCCATGTATGGATAATTGCTATTTATAACAGCCAAATTCAAATATCTGTTTTCTACTGGCAGTAATGTTGCTAACCAGTGAAATATAAAATTTTGTTTTTGACTGCTAAAACCCATGAACTGCGGATACGCTTTTTCCTAGTGGCTGTACTGTTGCAGATCATTAAAACGTGAAAATATACATTTTTGGCATTTTATAGATAGTTGCCATTGTAAGAGCCAAGCTCAAATGCCTTCTTCTAAGCGAAAGCATTGCTGATGCAAATACATTGTGAGTGATACTTAAAACCATTCCTAATTAGTTCAAATTCAGTCAAATTACAGTTCACGAGCGTGGCTGCACGTGCAGATACCATCGGTCCTTTGGAGTTTACTACCAACCCGGCTGATTTAAACTCATTAAATGTCACCAACAGGTCGCGCCATTAGTGGAAGCTTATTTAGCGTCAGGCTGGAGGGACTACTAGATTTCTGTTAATGAACTAATTGCCCTCTCCCAGCCTCAATAAACAGAGTTCTTGTAAATGCTAAGGTTCTGTCAGTCCCAGGAGAAGGAATTTTACCCCCTGGCCCTTGAAAGCAATTTGAATATTAAAATGGAATAAAAATGGTTATTTAATTAATATTGAGCAATTATGCCAAGGAACTCGGCGCAGTCCTCACAATTCTTCGCTGTGAGCTAGTCTTCTAAAAATTCACTGCCTTTTCCAGACTAAAGACCTGCTCTCAGGGATAAGTACTGTTCAAATTTCGGCATACGGTGTCGTGATACGGTGCTATACGATATTCGCGATTATTGTGATATTTCAAGTTTCTTTAGTTGCACAATTGCATAATGTTGTAATCAGACATTAAACTATATTAACCACAAGACAGAGGCATGAAGAGAAGTTAAGCAAATTACAGGCCATTATAAGATGGAGAGCTGAATGGGCTATGTTATTATTAAAAGTTCAAAACGCAAAACGGGGACAGGTTTGCGATTGTAATTATTTAAATTATAGGGCGCTATATTTTACATTCTAGATCTGGACACACGCTACAAACATCATATCAATTCAATTGCCGAGGAGGTAATCATTGTAGCGCGACGCCATAGTGTGAGTGTCTAACATCCTGAAGCCTAGTTGGCCATATTTCAGGTACTTGGGGAAAAATAATACAAATTTTATATACTTTATTATGTTTGGGGTACAAATGCTTAAATTGTGGTAAAATGGAGAGCAATGACCCACCTGGCAAAAATTAATTCGTGAAGGAATGTCACCTAAGCAGCTTTCAATGCAAAATCTGACCCTCAATAACGTTGCAAATGTGTTATTAGCTAGCTAGCTACTTCTAGTCTCTCTTCCACATGTTAATTTCCGTAGGGTGATTGATTATTCATCGATACCGAGATAATGGAAAGGCTTCCAGCTATAAAATTGGACGAATGGCGGCAGTACGATACGAGCTGCATACCTTTTCTGGTTCACAGCCTGGGGGTTTAACGGGAATGGCGTGGGAGAGCGCGTAAGTAGAAAAGTTTTGTTATAACAATTGTTAGTATTGTCGGCATCGTCTCTGATTAGATGGCCAAAGTTCGGACAATGACAACGTGTGCACTGATTTTATTTGATTTGATTTATTCATACGAGAGCTTACACGGGCTTGACCCCTTCTACCTTGCGTACTAAATTGACTCCTAACAACAATAACTCCAATGCTGCCCACTCTGCCACTAGCACACCCACCTACACACACAAACATCCAGAGTCATATACCATCGCCCACTCATCTCCCCTCAGCACCACCCGCCAACCATCGCTTCCCATTACACGGTGCAACAAGCAACACTGACCACCCCTCGACGCCAAAAACGACCAGTTCGGTTTCAAAAAAAAAAAAAACTACCCCCCTTACCGCGTCCCGTGTATACTGACGTACGTATCAAGACACACGCTAATGTGTCGTCACAAATTTAATAACGTTGCCAAAGAAATTATGTCTATATACGTCCAATTCACGAAAAACAAACAAAATATCAATAAAGCGAAAAATTGGTAAACAGGCCATCAAGTGGAGACTGGTTCAGCATCACAAAGAAGCGGTATGAACCAAATAAAAAAAAATTAAAACAAAACCAAAAACTTATAAAAAGGCGACTAAGTTCAGAATGGTTTGGCATCTCGAAGGAGTGATACGAAATTAAAATATTGGGAAAATGGTAACTCAAGCTGTAGTTGACGTGGAACATTATTACAAATCTGCAAGCTAGTTGACCTGAGTCTGATACACAATTAAAAAAAAAGTGATATATCAAAAACCAAAACTGGTAAAAGGGACAGCCAAGTTCCGAATGGTTCGGCCCTTCAGAGGAGTGATATCAACACACCAAAACATTCGCCAACTTAATCGCACAGCATGATACTTTGGACGTTAAATGAAAACTTGAACATTGCTACCGAAAGTAGCAATGTTCTAGCTTTCATCTAACCTTCAAACTATTAGTCGGTGCGATTAACTTAGGGAATGTTTTGGTGTGCTGATATCACTCCTTTGAAGGACGCGCCATTAAGCCTCAATCCCCCCCCCCCTCCCACCCTTTGAAGGGCCGAACCATTCTAAACTTGGCGGTCCCCTTTATCAGTTTTGATTTTTGATATGATGTATGTAACTGCATGACCATTTCGAAACGCGCTGCAATTTGGTAGCACGGAAAAAATCGTTTGAAAAGTAGCCATCCGCCAATACGCTCTCCTACGCCCATCATCATTGTTGGCCTAAGGTATTGTTTAATTTGTTAACTTGTCGGTCCCCTTTATCAGTTTTGGTTTTTGATATGATGTATGTAACAGCATGATCCTTTCGAAATGTGTTGCAATTTGGTAGCACGGAAAAAATCGTTTGAAAAGTAGCCATCCGCCAATACGCTCTCCTACGCTCGTTATCATTGTTGGCCTAAGGTATTGTTTAATTTGTTAGAGTAGCATATACGGCTTGTGGCCATTTAGACTCTCATAAAGTAAAGTAATCAGTTAAATAGTCTCTCTAATCATCGTGGGGCAAAGACCCCAGTTTGGTTTCGTGCCCCCTAAAAACAAACAAAAACAGTTGTTTGTTTCTAGGGTATAATGAAAAAAAACAATTGTTTGTACCATTGTTCCTACTGGGGTACGAAATTTTTCCTGGTAGTGAAAACTGGAGACTTAAGTATTTTAAAAATAAATCGATGTATTCTTGAAATTTGTTGGTGTTTGGTAGAATGTGGTTATTTACTGCTGGGGAGTGAACATGGGGGAAGATGACCTGATGGTTAGCATGACCGTTTCATATGCCAGAGGTCCCGGGTTCGAGTACGACCTCAGCCATTTATGGCATTTTCGGGAAGAGAAGGGCCCTGTGATGTTTTGTCCTCATGTCGGTTGTGGCAGCCATGTAAAAGAACCTAGGAATTTTTGCGATGAGATTTACCTACCAAAATTGTCTCTCTCTCCTTCTGTCGCCATGGCTTCGGCTGGGAGCGTGTCAAAAACTAAAGCTGGGGAGTGAACAAAAGTACAGAGGGTCTCAAGTTTTAGCCACGTTCGAAAATGTTGAACTTGATGAATTATGTGGATGACAGATATGTTGGTTTGTGGCCGTTTTTTTTTGTAGTGTTGTATACCGATGAGGTCGTGCTGTCTTTTAGTTTGAAGTTGGATATATGTGAACGAAGCCTTGGAATTGGCTTCTGTTTACCCTTGAAACCCGCTGTTTGAAAAATTCTGTTTCAAAAGGGAGGGAAGCATAAAATCGGTTTGCATTGGTTTTTGAAGTGCTTGGTTAAGGTTAGTATGCTTTTTAGAGACTAATATGATTTCTAGCGTATGTATAAACTGTGGAGTGGCTCAGTTACACCCTGAATGTAAGGCGCAACAAGTACCGAGTGAAAATGTTCGGAGAAGGGGTGGTAGATGGAATTTGATTATTCTTGCGAAAAAGCCAAGTTGTGTTGACACATTGGATAAACTTTTGGAAAGGTTAATCACATTTACAAATTTGGTGATTATGCATTGAAATTCACGAATAAGGTGAAGTGGCTGAGTGGTGTGAGCACCCATCCTTTGGATTTCATTCTTTCAGCTGCTACGTTTCTACACTGGGTCGATGTATGACTGATATGGAGTAACTCAAGAGGTTTGTGAAAGTTTACGGTAGTAGAGAAAGTCTATACGCCTATGGGAACTAATGGGGAGTGTAAGGTCCAGGAAAGAAATAGGGTTCAAATTTAGGGCCCCTATGGTGAAGGTCAATGAGGGAGGAAATTTGTTAAAAATGTGAGCATGCACTGAATTGGGGCTAGGGGCAAGACTATCACCAACAATCTTTTGTAGTAAAACAGTTCTGGAAATGTGTGGATCAGTTTGTTATCGTAGGAAGGGCCCATAAAATTAACGATAGTACTCTTTCTGTATTTATTTTTCTTATGACCAGCTTTTGAAGTTAGCATGAACCGTTTCATTGCAGTCACCAACAACGACTAACTTTTAAACAATTGACGGATACGTCAATATCCGCCGTGATACGTGGAATCCATCGTTGTATGCTCCGTAGGTTTGTGTACGATCAAGTATTGTGCATGGGGGTACACGGGTAGCTGCGAGCACTGGGGCGTCAGATTCGATAGAGGTCTTCGTCCCGGCTGTACATCTTTGCCTTCTTACAGACCCGGGTTCAATCCTGGTGAACGGAAGTGTATTATGTACGGGTTTTTCTCCGGTTGTTTCTCACCCGTTTACACGAGGGTTTCGTCCGGGTTCTCCGGTTTCCTGCCTCATGCGGTAAAAAACAACTGAAATGATGGTGGTAACTTCCAATTAACGTCTGCCGCTTGGGTCTTTAAAAAGCTCTAAGCTTACTGGCGGACATATTCTATTCTATAGAGCAGCGTCAAGTGACGTCATATTGGCTACGGGACACCATTTGGAGGTAATGGCTACAAGGTGCACTAGATTAAAATGTAATGGAAAACAACGGCACTTCTAGTCAAGACACTGGTTTGAGAGCGGATTTCTTAGGCTTAAAAAACGTTGTTTTCGCCAATAACAAAAATCGCGCGTTATAGGCTCAATAAATCAAGTCTAATAGCATTGGATTTAGTAAGACGACCTTCTGTTCACCCTGCAGTGCCCCTTGCAGCTAACCCAGTTACTGGCGCCACCATAGAGTTATATACAATAATACTACGTTATGTCACTACTCTATTGTAGGTAACCCCAAAATGGCTTAGTTCAATTTGCGTCACGCAGGTATTTATGACCTCGTGGAGGCAGTAATATTACGCTTTTGTACTCTCGTAGCCGCCCTCATAAGACGAATGGTTTTGTAGCGTGCAAGCCATTGTTGACCTTTAAAAGCACGACTTGTTCAATTTAAAACAACTGATGTCAATGAAACAAGTCACTGCAACCAAGCAAAGAACTCAAGGATTGGCCAGGAGGATTTTGGCAGCATGGGTGGTTCGTAAAGACACGTTTAGGGCAACTTGAGAAATAAATGTGGAGAGAGCAGTGTGTGCATTTAGGAAAGGTGTCTGTGATTAGATAACTTCTATAGGAGACACAGAAATAAACGCTATAGGGATAGGCGTAAAACCAAAAGCCAAAACGGTTAAAACGTTTCGGAAAGGAAAAAATAACGCGTAAAAGCGCAATTTTTGGAATTTGTCACCGGTTTAAATCACACATGCACTGAGTTTCTCTTACTTAAGCGTGTTTTAATGACTTCATGCTCTTGCGTCTTATTTTTTCTTTTACTTTTCTTGGTAATGGGGTGTAGATACGTCGGCCTACTTTTGTCGCTGTCACTTGCTTTTCTGACCCTCAAATTCGCAAAAAAAACCTGCCAAAATAACGTGAAAATGTTTTTAACCCTCATGACGTCATAGTTTGTTCGTGCAAAGTTTATTATGCCTGAACAAACTTTTACATTCTACAGTAAACTTTGCATGATAAAACCATGACGTCATATTTGTGCATCAGTACGAAGTAACAGAAACACGACATATCATACGCAAGTAACTACATGAAGCATGGATCGACGCTAATGGAGTGAGCGAAGCGAATTAACGATATGGCTAGTCAAAATTATTCTAACATCATTAACGCGATACCGTTCTAAACGCTATTCAGGAAATTTAATCAGATATAAACGTACAACTAAAATATTTGACACATATAGAACGTCACCGAAAAAAAATCAGCCTTTAAAACCATTCACAGACAAATTTAGCCAAATCAATAATTAAACTGTTTGAATCCCAATGGACTTTTGCGCACATAATCAGAGGCCAGAACGTCGGCTTTTGATTTTACTTCTATTTTTTTAGAACTAACATCTAGTAATGTCTGAAGCCATTTAAAATTCGTATCCATGAGTAGAATTAAATACATATCAAATTTGCTTCCTTCTAGACCTCTTTTTGCACGAGACCTGAATTCTTTAACTTGGATTGACCATCTACTGCTTGAAACAGGCGAAATAATCCTAGAATAGGAATTACAGAAACATCCCGGCCAACAAGCCGGCCCCCTCCCCCCACACACTTACACACATCTAGCTTCTTCAGTTACTCAGAAATCCAAGTGGATATTTCTGCAAAAATAAAAGCTCCTAGGTGCGCATTCTTGTCTGTATGTATTGGTTTCAACTGTAACACATTTGTTTCATCATCTTTTCATGCATCTGAATTAGGCATGAATTAATCGAATCCACGCATCTTCCAATGCCTAATGCCACCATTTAGACACAGCAGCCTGTAGACATAACAAAAATATAATTATTAAATGGTTCTTCCATCGTTCCAACAATAACAAATCTAACCCTTTTCCCATTTGAATTCCTTACGTAGCCATATCCAATTCTTTATGGACCCCTGCAATCCCGTAGGATTTAGTAATATTTTTCACTGTATGTCGATCACTTTTTTTCCAGAATTTTTTCCGGAGCCATTTCCGAATTACGAGGTATAGAAGGTACTCTAAATTACGCTACACAGTAGCACTTATTAATAAAGATACTGATACATAAATATTTTACTAGTTTGTATAAGTATATTTTATGTATTATGTATGTGGTATGTATTATGTAAATTATAAATATACGACGGGTGGGGCGCTCAGTCACTTTCCTCGTATTTCCGTGATCGATACAGTGGCACGATGGCCCGTAGGAACGGTCGGTTATGACGTATGTCTTCAACGTCATCATTAATAGCAGTTCTATGATAGCAGTAAAAAGTGGAATTGCAGAAAATCGCGTACCTGCGCCAACGCAAAATACTGTATTTTGGGTCCTGGCTTATACTTTGAGGTGCGAGGAAACACGTATACTCGAGGCATAATCTCAAATTAAATGTACAAAAAAACAAAGACAAACTGCACAAAATATTTCTTTTCGAACAGGGTCGTTGAGCCATGGAATAGTCTACCACCGGAAATGATTGAAGCAAAGAGTGTAAACGGGTTTAATCGGGGGTTGAAAACTATAAATTTATCTAAATACTTAAAGTGTTTTTAAATAAATAAATAAACAACCGCATATACAGTTGTACATTTTTTAAGAGATCATTTTAATGTTAAGAATATCGTTCGGGAAATTTTTATTGATCAAGCTGGGTATTAGCAGACACCAGTTGACCTTAGCATTCATTGTAAGAAATTATATTATTATTATTATTTTTATTAAGATTGGCAATTGGTTTTGGCCAAGCTTTAAACTACAATGCATTATTTTATTATTTTTTAAGAAACATTGACAATGATACTCGGCTTCCTCTCCTCCCCCAACTTGTCCTTCACGTTTGGCGATGCCATTGGGGACCATTGTGTCCCTGGTAGGTCTAACCTTGGTGGTAAGGCATTCGCGACCCCAACTCAATTCCATCAACCCTTCCTCTGCAGGCTAGCAGTCGCCTTCGTTTTAAAATTTTAAACTGTTTAACTTTTGTAATTTATATTTTTTATTTTTTTTTATTTTTAGTTTTAACATCGGATGTCAGTCAGTGACCACTAGGTCCTAGCCATTCCGGTTGCGTTTGCAGAAACCCAATATTATTATTATTATTAAATAGATATCGGAGCATATTCTTAAGTTTAACAAGCAGTAAAAATTGCGCTGCAGTACAAAAAAAGAATACAGGCAAGTTGTCGCGTAAGAGGCAAGTAGTACCTTTTGTGTACTACAGTGCAGTTTATATCACTAACTGTTATTGCATGTAAATCCAGTGATTCTACTCCAATTTAAATAGTGCTTTTTTTTTTGCATTTACAATTTCAAAATGCACAGTACTAACTCGAGGACGTATTATTAAAAAAATTATACGTGACACCTTGAAGATGCACATCAAGGGTAACTATTTAAGTCAACTAAATAGTCAAGGTCAACTAAATAGTTGGTCTGGATGTGTACCTTCAAGGCATGACAGGTTTAAATGTCTTAACATTACGTCTTACAGTTAGCGGTGAAATAGGAGAAGATGATGAAAAACCCCACGTTAAATCAGAGTAGATTCGTTGGATTTACAAGCGCTCAAAGTTAGCGATATAAACTGCACTGTAGTACACAAAAAGCAAGTAAGCACGCGACTATACTTGCCTGTATGCTTCTTATGTACTGGGGGAGGAGGGGGGGGGGTTGAGGCTTATGGCGCATCAACAGCTAGGTCATTAGCGCCAACCTCAGTCACAGTGCAGTGGTCCTGGTTGGCACTGCAACACATTACAGGGACATGAAACATACCCCGAATCTAGATCTTATCATAGATCTGTATTTCCTGCAAAAATTGAAAAACTCCGAACAGGAGGAGAGAGTTATCGCCTAATTGACGTGTAACGCCTTGCGGAATATGGAAACGGCGACGACCACCAACAAATTGGCGGCAATCAACAAGCAAGTGGTGGACCGTAAGTGGCCGTCGACGTCAATGACCTTCAAGAGGGTCAACCCCCCTCAAAAAGAAGCCGTGAGTAAGTCGGGTGTGACCAATGCGTAAACGGGCCAAAAGCACCTCTTCTCGGCGACTGCTGCGACAAACCGAGTGCCATTCCCCGACAGTGTCTTTAATAGCCCGCAATTTATTGCTCTCTTGTCTGTCCCATAAGGCTTGCCAAAAAAGGGTGCAACCTAAGACATTCTTGTGTACTGCTGTGCAATTCTACAACAGAGCTCGATTTAGTTTCCATGAGTCCTGTTGTTTGCGTTGGTGTAGGATTATGATTTTTTTACAACATGCAATTTTTAATACCATAGAACACAGAGTTCAGAAGTACACTGCTTACTCTAGGACGCACTGTTAAGTAATTTACACGTGACACCTTGAAGATAAACAATACACATCAAGGTCACCTATTCTTTCTGGTTCAAAAGGGCCCCAACCTGCTGTACAGATACACACTGGGTTTATTTCACTACCGGAAGTTTTAA
Source organism: Lithobius niger (assembly GCA_023313725.1). Classification (NCBI taxonomy): domain Eukaryota; kingdom Metazoa; phylum Arthropoda; class Chilopoda; order Lithobiomorpha; family Lithobiidae; genus Lithobius; species Lithobius niger. The sequence goes on along the minus strand of JAHWFP010140070.1, from coordinate 12,806 downwards.
GAAAACGAGCGGCCCTGGAACGGGAATTTTGGACTCACCGAGTGCAGTAAATGCTACATATTACAAAAGGAATAGTAACGTAGTATATCTAGTAAGTAAAAGAGTCTCTGTGTGCGTACACGCGACCGAGTGTGGGGTGACAACCCAAGATGTGCACGTCGGGTGTACACTTTTAAAAAAATGAATGTTGAAGTATTAAAAACAAGGATATCGGTCCGAGAAACGTAACACTTCGTAATACTTCGTAATACTGAACAACAAACTAGTTTCAGGGCCGTCAGACTCGAGAAACAAGTAACTTGCAGAATTTGACGTAGTATTCATCAAAACTAGAGTATTACAGTAACTAAATACGAAAATATCTGTGTATTGACAATCTAGACTGCTAACTACACCATGCGTTGTCGATAACCGAAACTGAAACCTTTTACTCACTGTGTTCCAGTATGATCAACTGCAAAGCTGCACCCATTACTTTCATTTATCTGCAGCCCTGTAAAATTTTACCCGCTTAGTTGGGAACTTATTACTTTACTGGGTTATTTGATGTATTCTTTTTATATTTGTAAATTGTAAAAGTGTTACGTTTAACATCGCTCTGCTGAAATACGCCAATGACGTCAAGTTCTTTCGGCCAATGTTAAGAATTTCGTTAAAACTGGTGGCGAATATTGGTAAAGTGAATTGCAAACGTTGGAAGGTTCGAAGGATTGTGAGTTTATGCTGTTGTCGAATCTCTGTGAAACATACAATGAAATTCGGCTGTAGTGAAATGGTGTCTTTTTTTTGGCTCGATAAATTCAGACACAGGTCGGATAAATTAGGTTGCGTCGGCCATGTATGGGGGGGAATTGCGCGTCGACAGCCAGGTCATTAGCACCAACCTCAGTCACAATGCAGTGGTCCGGGTTGCCACTGCACCACACATTACAGAGATGTTAAACAAACCACAAATCTAGACCTTATCATTGCGAAAATAAAAAAAAAAACCCGGACAGGACGACAGACTAAACGCCCAATTGATGCTCCATGTCTCGCGGAAGATGGAAACGGCGACGAACATCACCAGCAACAAGCAAGTGTCGGACCGTTAAGTGGCCGTCGATACCAATGACATTGAGGAGGGAAAACCCCCCTCAAAAGGAAACAGTGGACAAGTTTGGGCATGACCAATGCGCGCACGGGCCAGCACCACCTCTTTGTATTTCAATTTGTGATCTGTCTTCAATTTTAAACAAATGTGGTGCATGCTACATTATGAGTAATATCGATTATAGAGGCAGTGGTCTTTTCATAGACTCCTGACACATCTTAAAAGTATCTGCTTAAAGTGCATTTTAAAATCAGGGAGTTAATCTATTCTTTTTACCGTATGTCGGAATTTCTGGGGAAACGAGCAATGACTTCACCGAAGCACTGCTGGGTTAGTTATATTATAAAAGTAATATTCAATTGCTTGTTGTGGGCAAACGTATAGTAAGGAGAGGACACTACACTAAATTTTTAGATTGTCGACACTGAGTACTGTGTATTTCTGTGCTTCCTCCAGCACAACTGAATGTATATCTGCTGTGAAAAGGCTGTTTTGTAGATTTTGACTATTTAATTCACAGTGAGTTTGGTGATGTCAGAGAATAATCAGCATTTTTGAATTCACTTAAATAGTGACGTGGCCTACTTAGTTTGGTATGGGTATTAGTTTTCGATTATTCTGGTATGTGTATTTCAAATTATTTTTTTAACATGGATTTATTTACTAACTGGATACTTTGACAGTTATTTTACTTTGGTCAAAGCTCTATGTAGTTTCCATGAGTCCTGTAAGTAATAATAAGCCACAGAGGTATATATACTTTGATAGAGATTATTTTTAAAATTCGTTCTTTTAAAAAAATGCATTAAAAATAAGTCAAGACGTAACAACAATAAAAGCCATTATTTGCCAGTGATTAAAAAATTTCACGACGTTTCATCCATTAGGTCAGGGGCGTTTTTAAGTGAAAGCACACTAATTTTAAAACACAGTTATACACTGGAAAAACAAGGCCAAAACGCATGCATTTTTAAAAGGTTCTACCCTTACAATCGGAAGGATTTAAGGTGAACATAATGATCAATAAAATAATAAACCCACACAATTCAATATAATGAATAAGTAACTGCCTGCACATTTTATTGAATTGTGCGGGTTTATTATTTTATTGATCATTATGTTCACCGTACATCCTTCATATTGTAAGGGTAGAACCTTTAAAAAATGCATGTGTTTCGGCCTTGCTTTTGTGGTGTGCAACTATGTTTTAAAATTAGTGTGCTTTCACTTGATAATGCCCCTGATTTGAGGGACGAAACGTCGTGAAATTTTTTTAATCACTTGCACTTAATGGCTTTTATCTACGTGCTAACAATAAGCAGTAAGTCGGCAGGATAGCATTAATTAAATTTTGCCTACGTGCAGGGCATTGATGAACGTTTTTCTTCTTTAGAATTCGTGCGTATTATGAGCTATTGTAACTAAACCGCAATCGTCCTATACTTGACTTTAAAATCATTCTTTTTGAAAAACCTAAGTGATGGAAAAGAACATAAGGTGATTTCCCTCGTAGAAGTGCTAAAGTTTCATTAAAAGACGACATCGAAGCATGTTCAGTCAAGAAGATGGCGATTTGCTCTTACCGGGCCCACAGTCTGTCGTTCACTTCAACTTTGCATATTGATCTTCACTAATGAATTAAGCCGGTGTGAGAGTGTCTCCTTGTTGTCGCACCCAGGAGGCCCCACACTTGTTTAGGCGGCATTAATGAGCTTATGTTTCAATTAAGTCCACGTCAACTCTTCACTCAATGTGCTCTGAGTCGTAGGGTGACAAGTCTCCGTGGTGCAGACGTTTTCCTAATGGCCTCGTGGATAGCAAGAGAAACACTGGTACGGAAAAGCAATAGACGCTGTCGCAAAGCCTACAATATACGATCTATTGATGTTGGGAAAATCCATCTGGGGCCGAGAACGCTACATTTCATCCTTCTTTACTTTCTCTATTTCTTTTTTTTTTCTATTTTTTCCAGCGCTTTCAACCAAGAAGATTTATGAGTTAACTTTATTGCTCAGCAAAAATCCATTCCTCTACTGAAAAAAAAATGGTATAAAACCCATTGGATTGGCTCTGACAGATTATGTTAATTTTGCCCATAAAAGGAAAATATCTCACATTGTCAGATGTGGACAATGGAGTGGGTTATGGTTTAATTATTAAGCAAAGGAGGAAATCCATATGACGAAAAGGATTCACTTAAAACGAGGTATTTTCCTTTATGAACAGTGGTGGAAATAGTGCAAGTCAGACATTTTCAATAAACGTTCACAGATCAGACTGCTTCTAATGGGTTATTCTAATCTACTCTACAGGCGTGGTACTCACTCACACAATCAACAACAATTTTCCATTCTTTTTCCATATTTTCAAAGGAACACTATTATTTTCCACGTTTCATCATCGCATGTTAAAGGCGCCTTTTCACCTTTTCTACTCCTAGATGGAGTACCATAGAATGTTCGAGCAATATAAAGAAAATAGCGGAAAATTAAAAATGATACAACACTATTCGCAGCAGCGCCGCGATTTTCATAACTAAAACGAGATCCCGTGACCCACGCAAGCCTATAGGATGACGGATAACCTGGAACGTGGATGCCATGTTTAGAATATAGGCAACGCTATTGAAATGGTGAAGAGTCGCCTTTAATAGGTCGTTTAATTAAGGCATTTGGCCACATACTAATTTTTTTTATCCTGCTTTTAGCTCTATTTACCAAAAACAACTTTAAAAAACTACAGCTAAAACTAACAAAATAAGACAAAAGACATTTCGAAGAAATGTTTGACCCTTACAAAGACATGCACCAATTGTGACGTACCCTAATCTAATTGCAAAGCGAAGTTCCTCTTCCCTACCCTACCCTGAAAAGAAACCATCGTCAGAGATTTATTCTAGGGAACTTTCGGTAGCCAAACTGCCATTCTCAACCACACCACCACTGCCAAACGCACCACTGACTAGACTGAGGTAGGCTGTGAAAAGGCTGGATTGTTGATTTGGACTATTGGATTCACAGTGAGTTTGGTGATCGTCATAGGATAACCAACATTTCTAAGTTCCCTTCAATAGTGACTTGGGTACAGGTTATTCGTTTATATTAGTTTGGTACGTGTATGTCAAATAATTTTTGAACGAGATTCATAACTAGTATAAATTCTGTTAGTAAAAGGTTCAAACTCCTGGTAAAAATCAAATTCATTCATATTCAAGTAAAAGCTCCACTTAATAAATATCTGCTGTGAAAAGGCTGGATTATTGATTCTGACTATTGGATTAACAGTGAGTTTGCTGATCGTCATACAATAATGAACATTTTTGAGTTCACTGCAATGGTGACTTAAATAAAAAATAAAAAATAGATTTTACAAATACAGAATGTGCTGTAAGGGCAAGGGATGGCTGGCTTACCATTCACTCACACCGTGACCTGAGCATGAAAGGCTAGAAAACTAGTCGAAAGTTAAAAACACTTTAAAAAACGGGACAAATTGATCACGTTTAAGTTTCTCTTAAAACCTGCAAGGGACGGCAAGGAAACCACAGAGGATGGCAGAGAGTTCCAAACTGGGACCACCGGGTTGGAAAAAAAATGTTTATATTTTTCGGTGTGAAAAGAACCGGCACTTAGTTTCAGCAAATGGCCGGTACTGATGTTGCGGCTTAACGAAAAAAAAATTTCCACAATCCAGATCAATTTGATTATGTAAATGACTTGATAAGGTTGTTTGTTTATATTAGTTTGGATTGTGTATTTCAGATAATTTTCAAACAAGAGTTCATAACTGACGTAAGTTCTAGTAGTAAAAGACCCGAACAGCTCCTGGTAAAAATATCAAATTCAAGTACATTCCATGTCATACGCAAAAATTTAAGAACTTTCAAGGGCTTGTGCGAACTCTATTCACGTTTATATCTTTTTAGAACAAGAACTTTCAAGGGCTTGTACGAACCCTATTTACGTTTATATCTTTTAACAATAAGAACTTTCAAGGGTTTGTGCGAACCCTATTACGTTTATATCTTTTTAGAATAAGAACGTTCAGTGGTAAAATAATGAGTATAAGCTAATATTCAAACATCTCTGGCGAAATCACCACCTATATGCCGAAGTCTGAAAATATACCCACTGCTAACATACGGTAGCTAGCTGTTCTTATTGCAAAATAACGAGAGCTACAGAACAATTTGTGACGGTCAATTTCCAAGACTTCAACAAATATCACATAATTCACTACTAGAGTTCTTTTACTTTTTCATATTCAATCAACTCATTCTTCAAGTAACGTAATGAAGTGCTGTTTGTAGCATTGTTACGGTTCATTGTGGACCTAAATTATTTTAAATACTTTATTTTTATTTTAAAACTTTTTATAGCCATTGTCTAAATTTTTTATCACGCTTAACATAATACACGCTTAATCTGGACGAGTTATGTAAACATATTCGTATTTTATGAGGAGTTAAGTAAAAAAAAAAAAAACACCGTTATAGTATATTCTCATTGAAGCCACTGGGTGCTAACATAGACAGAAATATAATGCAACCGTTCCAATTTCAGAATTGTTATCAAACGCTCACAAAACACACTTACCAAGAAACCATAATTGTAAAACCTTCAGGTGTATTACGTCGGTAATCCTGGAATGATTTCATCCATAATTTTTATGTTTTCTAGTTATGTGTTTTACGCTTGCTTGTTGACTGTGTTGAAATTGGCACCAAAGTGCTGCATTGTTTCTTATCGTGTTAGCAACTGGGGAATACTATTGAATGAAATAATACACTACACCTGTCGAAATAAATATTTAGATGCGACGAATAGGCCCATAGGTTACATAGGTGTCTAAATAAGTAAAACATGCACAAATTGTGCATTCTAACTTGACGAATTATGCATTCTAAAGTTAGGAATTATGCATTCTAAACTGCCTGATCAGAAAACAATGAACAATTCGTAACAATGGACTCTTCGAACGTATTTTCAGTAGGTATTGTTTAGGCATCTTGCTTAATTCCGAAGTTGTCCCTCCGGCAACCCATTAGAAATTACCCTTTCACCCAAAAGTGAAATATTTGTTTTAGTTTTCGTAACTGTAGTCCTTTCGGAATGGCACAAATGACGTTCTTGCATGGGCAATAATACTATCAAGGAATGCGAAGTTGTTTTGTTTCCTCGCGCGGGATATTCAGCCGGACAATTCCCTCAACCTCGGACTATTCCTAAATAATACCCCAAGTGTGGTTTGGCGCCCTTGTTCATTGTTTAGGATAGGCCCGCATTTTCCCGTGTTAGGGCACGTTTACGCAACCACTCGCTTTTGAATTCTCGCAGCTAGAAGCTAGAAATCACCTCAGATTCCAACATAGAGGCGGTTTTATGTCTGCCGCCTCGCAACGAAAACAGCAAATAACGTTAGTTTCGTCATGAGGAATTCTTTATATTATTGGCACGGATTATAAGGCTGCAAGTATTTACTCAACGATGTCGGATTTAGCTAATCCATAGCGTTGTTGCCATGGCAATGTCATCTTTACCATCGCGACTGAGTTATAGCTGCTAGAATGCAAAGGCGAGTCGCTGCATAAACGTGCCCTTAGGGCCCATTTACGCAACGACTCACCTTTGCATTCTCGCAACTAGAATTTAATCGCGATGGTAAAGGTGTTGTTGTCATGGTAACAACGCTACCTGTATTAGTTAAATCCGACATCGTTTGAGTACAAATGTACGCTATCGTACAATCCGTGACAACAAGATAAAGAATTCCACCTGACGAAACAATTTTCCCAGTCGCTGCTGAACTCACTTATTGACTGTTTTCGTTGCGACCCGGAAGAGCTAGAACTGCCGCCATGTTGGAATTTCAGATGATTTCTAGCTTCTAGCTGCGAGAATGCAAAGGCCAGTCGTTACGTAAAACGCGCCCTTACCCCTTGTACCGTAAACGATAGTTTAGTTTCTTACCTCGTAAGTTCGTCAATCACTGTGGCACTTATGAAGCAACGAGTTCAATTAACAAAAGAAAAAAAAAAGAAAAATCCCAGAAGAGCTTATCACGCTCAAAAAAAAAATAAAGAAAAACTCAATAAAAAACATTAATTACTAAGTTTGCATCTGCATTTCTTTAATACACCGGCGGTGTACTGACAAAAAAGAGCAACGATAAAACATAGAAAGCAATGTAAGTAAGAAAATAAATAAATCTATGAAAGGCGTTGTTCAAAAACGCAGTATGAGTGATAAAGTATCTGAACAACGGATACCACGCGTTGCTTAAAATATCGTGCTAGTTCCTTGCTTTTCAATAATTTTAAAATTGTTCCACTGGATATAAGGATTGTTTTACGTGAAATCCCTCCATGTCTTTGCCACGGCTGTGTCAGTATGGCTCAGCGATAGGACCTCGGTCTTTGGTTCAAAGGCCGTGGGTTCGATTCCCCGCTCAGGCAGTCTGACATATAAATCCAAAAGGCAACCTAAATAGGTTTGCATCTGTATTTGTTTAACTTGTTGAGCCGTTGGCTTTCCGTCTTCAATCTTTGCCTTTTTTTGCATTAGACGAAAATCTGGTCGAGATACCTATATGAAGCAATTCTTCCACAGAGCAGTAATAAAAGATATTTAAATCATTATAAGTAAACAAATACTAACGTATGAGCGTTACAACGAAAACTCTTTAGCGATATTTTTACGTATCTGACGTGAAGACAGCGAAATAGTCCATTACGTCATCTTTAATAAGATACCGGTATATCTACAGAGCAATAAAACGTTATTAAAAAAATGGAAGAGTTTGTCAACATGGCTATATTTTATTTCGTCTCCGACTCTATCACTAAAACTATGCCATAGCTAAAGGGAGATTACACCTTTTCGGTTTATCTATTACTGTAATCTACAACCTCCATGCTGACAAAACTGGCAACGCGGATCACCTAGAGGTCAAAAGGTGCTGATAAGCTGGAGGGAATTACCCACTCAGGAAAAATTGCCCACTCCAGAAAAAAGGATTTATTTTCTTTTTTCTCGCCAGAGGCTCGTATGGGTTTGAGAAAGATATTACGCCAGCTATTTCATCAAAAGAGGAAGACGATTGCGAGAAGGAAAATGAATTGTCAGTGGTGATGTATATCTTGATGGCCGAAAAACAGTTTTTATCATCGACGAAAAACGAAGGTGTACTAACTTTTTTTTTTTTGCTGAAAAAAACAAGGAAAAAAAACGGGTTCACATCTGTTATCATACAACTGTCCTCGTGTCTAATTAGGGCAAAATGAAGTCTTCAGTTTTTACCATTTTTTCGCCTCCTTCGCGCAGATGTTGCGGGCAGGATAGTGGTTTAGGATATTTTTTTGGTTGAAGAATTATATGAAAGCCCATAAACCAACACGCAATGTAACCGCTCAGTTGAAAAAAATGTAAGCTGCATTTTTTTTGGTGAGGTGTTACCCTTTTTTTTGTTGTTGTGCGTTTGTTTTTATAGTAAACCGCAAATGCGTTGTTTGCTCTTTTTTTGGATATAACTGGAACGTAACTCGATGTTTAGTGCAACACTAACGATGGTTTTGGATTCAATGTACTCCAGCTTATGTCCAGAATGAATGCTTATCGTTGCTAAAAATTCAGAACTGACTTTTCGAAAGTTTAGGAAAAGGTACACATTTCCCAATACTAAGTCGGCCAAGTAATAACAGCAATAAACCCATCTCGTTAAATACCGAATGTCTATATCCAGAAAGTAGCGTTCGATAGAAAGACGGGCACTCCAGAGATTGTTTACGCCCGTACTCAACGATTCGTGCCCTAACTTAAGTTACAGAATGCAGACAACTAATGATGGGGGAGGGGAAAACTTCCGCTTGATGGCGTGTCGATACCTAGGTCATTTGCGCCAAGCTCAGCCACAGTACAGTGGTCCGGATTTCCACTGCACCACATATAGCAGAGATGTTAAAACAAAACCCCAAATTCTATATTTTTCATACACCTGTACCTCCTGAAAAAATTTAAAATCTAAAGATCTACAAAACATGAGACCAGTAGACAAACAAGGGGAGATGGGGAGACAACTCAGGGGTTAAAGTTACAAAGAATGCTTCAAAGAAAAAGATCGGCTGACCCAACAATTGCGGCTGAATTGCCACCGTGAATTAACCCAGCAAATATGACAGAAGATGAACAAAATGCAACCCAGCAGAAAACGACTAAAAAGCCAGAGAATACTCATCGTACAGATGCGGTTGAAGAGTCACAGAGAATGAGGGGTGGGAAAGGGATGAGGCTTAATGGTGCGTCGACAGCATGGTCATTAGAGAATGATACTCACTTGAAGTGATGAAACTGAAGAGGTGCAAGTCTGAGCCTAGCAATAATTAAATGATGTGTACCAGCTGTGTGTCATAAAGTTACAAAGAGTTAGTTATTTACGGACAAAGATTGCGGCCTTCTGCGGTCCGATTTAACCAACCGATCACGTGATGCGCGCGTCGTTATGTAGAACCGACACGCGTCACACAAAACATTGTTCACACACAGCCCATTAACGTCATTTAACACATGGCGCTTCGCACAGCAATTTCAGAAAAAAATTCTCTTTTATTAGGAATACTTGAGGAAAATAGTTGTTATTCAAGTTTGAGAACTGTCTAAATTAAAGTGAAGAAAGAATGGAACAAAGGGTGTGTCAATGCAAAGGTTACTTGCGCCCTTGATATTGTACTTACGGTTTCGTCAACTGAAAAAAATAATATAGCGTGAATAAAAATAATTACACCACGGTTGCGACGTCACGCTAACTCAACGCCACGCTAAATTTCCGTAGGTTAAATTCCATTAACCAACACCGGAAGTGTGCGTCATCACAAAAAGTGTGGGTTATCAAGTTACCCAACACTTTTGCCGATAACCCACACTTTTGCTGATGACCCACACTTTCGACACTTCCGGATCACGCGACCGGGAACGCACACGCCAACAACCAAATACAGCGTGCAAAAAAAAAACGTAACGCAATAAAAACGTACAAAACGAATTACTAAAAATGAATGAAGTACGATCCCTGCAAACTCTCACATGTCTGGTCCCTAGCTAAGCTTGTTCACTCGCGTTACCTCCCAACCCCCCTAATCCCTCCCTCACTCCACAAACTGAAATGGAATGACCTTCGGTCATATCGATACCCTATTAACGTATTTTTTAAACAATTCTCAAACTACAAATGCACAAAATTAATTACGTACCTTCTCAGCATATCCTAGTAATGCCACTGTATCCCTGCTATCTCATAGTCGAATTATTCGCTCCAAACACGATTAGGCTTCGATAGGCACGGGCGAGATTCCAGCGAAAAGCCAAACCCAACCGACGCTTGTCTAAATCCCCCCCCCCTTCCCTCCACAAAGTTTGACTCGTCCATCATTACACACTTCCCCAACCGCGAACTAAAATGGTATGACCTTGATTCATACCGATACCCTATTACCGTATTTTTTAAACAATTCTCAAACTACAAATGCACAAAATTAATTACGTACCTTCTTAGCATATCCTAGTAATGTCACTGTATCCCTGCTATCTCACAGTCGAATTATTCGCGCCAAACACGATAAGGCTGCGATAAGCACGAGCGAGGTTCCAGCGAAAAACCCAACCCAACCGACGCTTATCTAACTCCCCCCCCCCTTCCTCCACAAAGTTTGACTCGTCCGTCTATCACACACTTCCCCCTCCGCAAACTAAAATAATATGACCTTTATTTATATTTGAGAATACTGATGATCAACGTTTTCTTGGAGCAATTTTCACAAAACACAAACACGTTTTAATTAAATACGAGTTAGCTGGACGTCCCATAACCGATTGGTTATCGATTTTTAATCCACAGCTGAGATGATTTGGCTCCGCCTCTCGATGTATTTGCATGTATCGCCAGCCAAATCATCCCAGCCGTGGGTTAAAAATCGATAACCAATCGTTTCTAACCAATAACTATTACTAAATTTTAACGACTGGCATACAGTTTGCCGCGGACAGATTGCACACGCTTGTGTTCGTGTGTATGGGGGGGGGGGGGGAGATGAGGCTTAATGGCGCGTCGACAGCTTGGTCATTAGCGCCAACCTCAGTCACAGTGCAGTGGCCCGGGTTGCCACTGCACCACACATTACAGAGATATTATTCAAACCCCTAATCTAAATCTTGTCATACATCTGTAACTCCTGCAAAAATTGAAAAACACCGGACAGGAGGACAGACTTATCGCCCAATTGACGCACAATGTCATGCGGAAGATGTCGTGTGTATGAAACAATTTCAGAAACGTTAAACTGATTTTCATGAAATTTTATTTGGAAACTTTTCCAAAATTGAATATAAATGTACCGCCCAAATTCAAGCGTCATCAAATGGAGCAAAAATTACAGGGGTAATTTACAGGTAGAAAAATTACCAGAACACAGACATAGTACTTTAGAATAGCTAATCCCAGTTTTCGGATTGCTGGGATATATTCCTTAATGTATTTATTTTATTATTATTATTATTATTATTTTATTATTTTAAATTAAGAAAAAAATACTTAAAATACTTTATCAGTATCCACGAAAATTATTTCAGCAATTCGTATATTTCCAAATCTACAGGAGACTTATCGAGACTAGTCGAGACGAAACGAGTCGATCCTTCGTTAAAAAACCTTGGGATAAATAAAGCCATGGCCCCCGGTTTGGCTTTCCATCTTGCTTAAACCTTGAGATAATGACACGAGAACTCGAAACGAAAACAATTGAAATCGTGATGATGAGAACACAATTCAATACGCCTACTTATTTTTACGACATGAGAATGAAAAGTCCATTGCGATTAAGGTCAGGCCAATTCTCATCTCTTCGCAACCGAATCTCTGCATTGTTGTGAATTATCCCAACGTATCTACCGGAATTTCAAATTTCATACCGCACTCTCCCAAAAGAATACACACCACAATGCAAAAAAAAATAAATAATAAAAAAAAAACTCGTTTCTAGGCTCCCATTTATAGCTTTCAATACTCGGAGATACTTCATCACACATCTCACATGTGCTTTACGACAAAAATGAATTTACACTCCCTGGTCCAGTAAATCCCGTTTGAGCCTATAAGTTATGACCCAATAACTTACTCTTCCTATCAGGCAATAACCCACCCACCTTCAAGTTTGCCAAAGGGAAAGTTACGTCTGCCAGATGCTCAAAGTAAAGTTACTGCGCTTATAGGTTAAGCTATTCTTTAAAATTATAGCTGGAGTTTTCTGGAGAGCAATTAATGACTTGCTTGCGATAACAATAATTTATCAAAACTTTCACCATGTCCAAAAGTTATAATATGTTTTTTTTTTTTTTTTCCTTTTCTGGACTTTTAAGCAGTGTTCGAAGTTTAATTTTTTGAAGAGTGGGAACTAAGGTAGGCGATCACGGGTTAGGAGTGTGACAATGGCTCTGCAGAGTTTTACACGGAACTTCATTCGATATGGATAGAAATTCACATTTTTAAAATTTGGTTTAGCGACTTAACCAGGTAATGGTGAAATACAAGCCCTTCGTTTTTCCGTTAATCTGTGCATCACTGTAAATAAAAGAGCCATCTAACTGGAAAAGCCCCACAAAGACATTAAAGGTACGAAAATTTAATATTTTTGGCTGAAATCGTAGCCTTGTTCACAACAACATTT